>PISX010025193.1:0-26548 GCA_004024625.1 Mellivora capensis
AATAAAAAATAAAAAAAAATTAAAAAAAGAAACGTCTCTAAAGAAGATATGCAAATAATCAATAAACTCATGAAAATATGCTCAACATCATTCATTTTTAGGGAAATACAAATCAAAACCACAATGAGACACCTCTTCACACCCAGTAGGATGGGGATAATAAAACAACAACAACAACAACAAAACAGAGAATGCCAGGTGTTGGCGAGGATGTGGAGAAAAGAGAAGACTCATTTATGGAATGCAGCAATGTGAAAAGCTGCAGCTGTTTGGAAAACAGTCTGGCAGTTCCCCCAAAATGCTGAACAGTGTGACCCAGCAATTCTACTCCAACTTACACACTAAAGAGAATTGACTCTTGATTTCAGCTCAGGTCTTAATCTCAGGCTTCTGAGTTCAGGCCCCATATCGGTCTTTGGGCTGAGCATGGAGCCTACTGAAAGAAAGAAAGAAGAAAGAAAGAAAGAAATTAAGAAAGAAAGAAAGAAAGAAAGAAAGAAAGAAAGAAAGAAAGAAAGAAAGAGGAAATCAACTAATGCTTTAAGCAGTAGGTCTGATAGAAATAAAATGAAAATTTAAAAATTTGTAGTAAGATCTGAGGAAATTACTCATAATGCAAGAGAATTAAAAGTTATACAAAATATCAAAAACAAGTTTAAAAAAAGCACAGAATAGACTCAACAATTATTTCTGACAAAATGGAAAATGAAATGTTTGAACTAGCACAGACTGTTTCTTCCTTCTTTCAGATAACCCTTGAGAAACAATATAAGCCAGAGAGAAACAGAAGTTTTAGGAACCAACAAAATATTAGAAAAAAAAAAGCTGAGGAAATGAAAGCAATCTGGAGCTGGTGAAGAAGGGGCAGGGGAGTTGGCAGTCAAAGAGAAAGGAATTTGGGAAATGACTGACTTGGTAAATTGAAAGAAGACTATTTAAGTTCTGCTACTGGTTTTCTTTGAAGCTGGTGTGGGACAATCTATTCTTTCACCACAGAAATCAGCAGCAAAAACCTAGAGTAAAATTCTATTAACCAAAAAGCTCTGCAAGTATGAAGAGTAGACCAAATCCAATGTGGAATAACCAGCTGCCTGAGGCTTTCATTTTTCCATTCTCTCCCCCTTTCATTCCTCCAGGCTCCGGATTCTATTTCTTTTCACTGCTGTCACCTATAGATATAAAAATATAGCAAGTAAGAGTGGTCTCCACTGGCCCTCGGTGACTGGGGATTTCCTCCCTCGACTCTTTACCTCCCCATAATTTTAAGTCACTAGCAAGATCACAGGCAAGGATCTGATCTTTGGCTCTTCCCCTACATACATATTGGACAAAGTAGCCCATTAATAATGGGCTAATAGGCCAAAATAACTAAACAAATGTCAGCTGTTCAAGTCCTATAAAAGAAATACAGTAAATTGTGTTTGTTCAATACATATGTTCAACATATATTACCTAAAGAAGAATTACCAGAATAAACATAATATAAAACAATCCTAATATTTTAAAATAGATAGTAAAAGGTATATAAAATATAAATTAAATACTAGAAACCATAACACAAAAAGTGGGAATATTAGATATGGATACATTATTTGATATTTATGAGATTAATATTCTGATGTATAAACTGAAGAACAAAATAATGAGCTTGAAGATCAAGTAGAGGAACTTTGCAAAACAGCAGCAGAAAAGTTGAAATAAATACATAGAAAATATAAATGGAAAGCTAAGTAATATGAAAGACTGAAGTAAAAGCATAAACATCTACATCTTAGATTACCCAGGTGAGATTCAAGTAAAAGTGAAAAGGAAAAAAATATGAAGAAATAATGGAAATAAATTTCCCCGAATCAAAAAAATATAAATAACTACATAAGAGAAATTTTAAAAAACACAAACCTGGACACATTCTAAACTTTTTTTTAAATGTATAAGACAAAAATTCTAAATGATTCCAGAGACAAAGACTAAGTACAAGTTCTCAACAACACTGAATACAAGGATACAATGGAAAAATAGTTTGAGGCACTAAGGAAACATTTCACATCAAGAATTTTATATCCAAGAAATAAATAAATAAATAATCAGAACATAAAAAATAAAGAATTTTATGTCCAAGATAATCATGACTCAAATGTGAGAACATAAAAAATATTTGTATGTATACACAACCTCAGAACTTTTGCTAGACAAGAGCCCTACACTGAACACCATTCACGAGAAAGTTTGCAAACAAAATAGAGACATAAACTAGGGTATGCTATAAAAGATGTGACAGCAAGAATGCTTTAAAGCATTAGTGCTAATTATGGATTTCTTTGAATACAATGTCCAAAATCAAAGAAACTAAGAAAGTATAAGTTTCTATCAGGCAAGGTACACTCAGGGGATCAAACTACATTATAATTTGGAGAGGGAAAGTTTAATATAAAGTGTTATAAACAAAAACAGGAGATTGGGATAATGAGATATTGTTTATTTATTTATTTTAGAAATTATTTTTAATTTTGTTTATTTATTTGAGATAGAGAGACCACGCACAAGCAAGGGGAGAAGCAGTGGGAGTGGCAGAGGGAAAAGCAGGTTCCCCGCTGAACAAGGAGCCTGATGCAGGGCTCCACCCCAGGAACCCAGAATCATGACCTGAGCCAAAGGCAGACAATTAACTGACTGAGCTATCCAGGCTCCCAAGTGAGATTAGTTAATACAGAATAAAAAGAACTCTAAAAAAATATAAGAATAACAGGACTATGGAGCAGACCCTACCCACGGGCTGAAATAGTGCACCAAGGAAAAGACAGATCAGAAGTACATCCAAAGAAGGAACAAAGAATGCTGAGTACTGAACTTTGTTGGAGAGGGAGCAGCCCTGACCCACTGGATGATAGAGAAGTTCACTAAGGCTTTGAAGCCAGGTGATAAGGAAAGGTGCTGGGCTGGTGGCACTCTTGCTGGAAAGCACTTCAGAAGGTGTTGGGGAAAATCATCCACAGAAGCCACCCATTGCTGCTAGCTATGGGGCACCACAGAAGCCTAGCCGTGCAGAAGCCACACACACACTGCTGAAGAGTGGTGCTGAACAGATCATGCAAACTGCAGGAATCAGGCACCAGAGGAGGCCGGGACTGCGGAAACCACCTCTGCTGAAGGAGACTACATAGAGGAGCACCTTAGAACCAAGGAGAGAAATTTGTTCCTTCTCTGAGGTTCCTCTAGAACTCTTTATTGGAAAAGCTTAACATCCTGGCAAAGGATAAAAATTCATAGACACCAGCTCCACAAGGCAAAGTCGGCAATGAAGGATAGATTTGGAAGGTATTGAATTGGTAACTGGCACAAAGCTGTATAACTCATTACTTAAAAGAAAAAAAGTATATGGGAAAAAGGATAGATGTAGTAGAGTCTAAACATATACAAGAAATTTCTAAAATATCTGCCTTATTACATTGAAGATGTGGAAAGTCTAAACTATCACAGGAATAAATAAACACAAGTATTTCTTAGGTTAAAGCAACAATCATAAGACAAAACAGAATGTATATATTTTAAATCAGATGAATAAAAATTTCAGAAATTACAATAACCGTAAATGCATTAAACTTAAAAATTAGAGGAACTATTAAACTAGCTGATAAAAAAAGGGGGAAATCTAGCAATGTGTTGTCTATACTTAAAAAGTTTGAAAAAAGAAAATTTGAAATGAGATATAGCTTGAGATAAGATAAAGCAATAAATATGAGCCAAAGAAAAGCTCCCCCAGGTAGCAATCTTATATCTACCAAAATTAAATTTAAGGAAGAATGAATCAGAAGGGACTGTGAAGGACATTATATATTTTAAGAGAAATATAAAGCAGGAAGATACGCCCATTGTCAATATAGAGTCATTAAAAGTATACAAACAGAAGTGGAAATAAATTGCAATGCAAAATAAATATTAACTGACAGGGGCTGCAGAGGGAAAAAAACAAGAATATCAAACATTTGTGCAGTGAAATGAATAAGCTCAAATTACATGTACGCAGGGGAGAAGGATACTAGTGCAAGAATGAACAAAAAGACCACTGGTAGGAAATTAAGAGTTCAGATATGGATCGATGTATATATGAGACTTTAACAGACTGTCTAAGTAGCACCACAAATCAAGGGGATTTAAAAAGATTGTTAGTAGAAGGGGCTAGGAAAATTAAAGTTTTTAAAAAAACACAAAACTTGGATCTGTAAAGAAAACTACATGCAAAGTTAGAATACAGAGAGTTTGCTGATACACTTATAAAAGATCAAACTATAAAATTAACAGAAGAATCAAATTTGGGCTGGGAAAAAATATCTTAAAGCAAACTGCAAAAGCCTAAATCACAAGGAAAAGAAGTTGAAGTTTATCAGTGAAACATTAAGAAATAAAGGATAGTATGGACAGTTATAGATGAGAAAACGAAAGAAAATGTCTATAATGTCTAAAACTGATGAGGAATTGTATCTAGGTTTATACAAAAAAATTCAGGAAATCAACAAGACTAAGATAGCAACTGTATTTTTTAAAAATGAGAAAAGGAAATGAATGAGCAATTTACAAACTAAAGGCATACTAAATAAAGAACCCTAAAGTCATTGATAGTGAGATAGATACAAATTGAAACAATGATACAATATCACTTCACAACTTTTTGTTTGGCAAAATGTAAAGACCAGCTGCCGTTAGAAATGTGAGGATCAGAAAATCCTTCTGCACTATTTGGTGGATTCATAGTGTGTTAACAGCCATCCTGGGAGAGTAACGTGCCTCAGATCCAGAAAGCCCACCTCTGTGTATGTGCCCTCCAAAGAGTTTCGTCTAAGGGTCCAATGAAACATGTTAAAAAGATATTTATCAAGGCGTTATTTGTGGTATCAGGAAGGTGGAGGTAATCTTGATTCTATCACTGGGAGAGTGGACACATAAAATTTGGTTGATGATGACCTAGCAGTGTGATACTGTAACAAAATACAACTGGTTCAATATATACAAAATAGCATGGATGAATCTCTTATAAGGAGCTGTACACCAGGAGCTTTGTTATCAAAGTAAAAGAAAGTTCATTCTAATTAAATATGAATTTTATCCTCTGGAAATGCCTCAGAGCCTGTCAGAGTTAGACTGGAGGGTAATGAGGCAATCACTGAGAGCAATGACCTTTTTTTCCAGGAAGCTCTGCCCAAACTGAGCTCCATCTGAGGCCTTGGGGATGGAACTTGTTTGCGAAAAACAGCCACATAAAGCCTGGTACATTTTAGACCTCTCGGGGACCCAGCTGAAGGTGGGGAGTTGGGCACAATACAGTGGCTGAGATTTGTCCCTCACTATGGAGAAAGGCAGACTTCCTCATTCATGTTTCATGCTATTTCTCCTTGCCCTGCTTTCCACCAATGCTTCAGACCCTGCAGAACCTAAGTCTCTCTTGAAGTCCCCTCCTCCTTTTCTGCACCTTATCTCCGTCTCCTCTTTATATCTTTGCCTTAACTTTCCCATTAAATGCTACCCTTCCATTTCTCAAGATACCTTGCAATCATAAGAGATGAATCATAAGTGTTTTTTCTTTCACTTTTCTCTACACTTTTTTTTCCCATTGGTTCATCATAATCCTAAACAAAATAAGTAGTCCCTAGAAGGCATGATTTGACTAGAAGACACTGAAACCTCAGATCCCACCTTCACAGAATCATCCTTTAGGATGGAAAGCATGTACTATAAAAATAGTTACAGTACATATTGTTTATTCCATATCATAGATCACACATGTAGAAGTAGAGCTCCTTTGTTTTTTGGTAACTTACTGAATCTTTAGCAAGAGACCCCGGTAACTGGCCAGTCTGGCAGGGAGGCAGGAAGTAATTCAAAACTATTCAGTTGTAAAGTTGGTGAAATCCAATAATAGTAAGACTTTTCTTCTACCTATCCCCAGTTCCTCCCCAAGACAGGATCTAGAAGGTTGTGATCTCCATTCCTTCCTGGTGGAGCAAAAGACTCAGAATCTTTGGTCTGAAGTTCTTGGTCTTCTTTGGTCACTGTTAATCTGGCTTCTCACCCACCAGCTTTCATCATTTGAATCTTCAGCCATCTGGTTTGTCTCAGCTCGGCATCTTGACCAATAGTCCCAGAAGACCTCTCTGGCTGACTCCCATTCACCTCAGCTCTTTTTTATCCTATAGAGCCCCCAACTTGCCACAGCATCCTGCCTCCAATCCTGCGACTATTCTAATACAACCTGTATTACAGAGTCACCTTTCACCTTTGTAGTTCAGACCCCTACCCACTGTGCACTCCTGCCTTGAATGGAGCTACAGTCCAGATTGATATAGGCAGCCTCCAGAGTCCTAAACGTGCAGAGGGATCAAAGGATCCTTTTCTCTTTGTGTTAGCGTAATCCACTTAAACATAATTGGCCCTCTTCAGGCCAGAGCCCAGGAAGCAGAAGTTAGAACTCTGACCAACTCACTTTCCTTTCTTCTTCAAATTTCTTCAGTGCACAATTTCCCAGTAATCAGTAGGGGTACATTTTTCTGCCATCATTCCTCTACCTCATGTACAGCTGTGGTTGCTAGCACCTCCCACTGCATTCCACCCAGAAAGCATCTGGAAATACCTGGGGGCTGTCAGATTTCTTAGTAAAGGCTGAATGGATGAAGCAAGTAGCATTTATCAGGGTTAGAAATGGTAAGCAGTCTGTTTTCAGTCCAACACAACATACGATCATCCTACCCACTGAAAACTTATTACTTTATATCACATCCAACATTTGATAAAGAACAACAGACTTCACAGCCTAGTTGTCATGAACAGAAGAGGTATCTCCTCACTATGCAGAAAACATCCCATATCCCTCCAGCATTATTAGCCCTCAATGCGATCAATGAGAACTATTGCCCGGAAGACCCAGTAACTGTACTCCTTTGCCTTCAGAGAGATGGAGGTGGCAGGGGAACACGAAAAAGAGAAAATTAAAGGTCATCTGTTTAGTATTTGCAACATTTAGTCACTCCTACAAAGGCAAATATTTGAAATGCAAACATCCATGGTTAAGTAATATTTTAATAGTTTAATTGCTCACTTACAGATGAAACCTTGGGCAAATTACTCAACTTGATGGGTTCCAATTTCAATATCAAATGATACTAACCGAACCTTTATGAAATAGCTGTTTGAAATATCTAATATATGTGGAATTAATTTTTAAATTATGACATCAATTAGGATTATAACTAATAAGAATAAAAATAGTATATCAAATAAAATTATAATACACTGATGCCTTTTTTTGTATGAAGATCAAAGAAATAGAGGGGAAAAAAGTATAGATGGGGAGGTTTAAAAAAATGATAATTTTTATCATTTACCTTATCTTTGAAAGAGTAGATGATTCAGATAAAAAATATCTAGATGCCAGAAAGGGATTAAATGAGAGGTACTATCTGAATGATTATGGGTAGGTTGTTTTTTTTAAGATTTTTATTTATTTATTTGACAGACAGAGATTACAAGTAGGCAGAGAGGCAGGCAGAGAGAGAGAGGAGGAAACAGGCTCCCTGCTGAGCAGAGAGCCGACATGGGACTCAGTCCCAGAACCCTGTGATCGTGACCTGAGCTGAAGGCAGAGGCTTTAACCCAGTGAGCCACCCAGGCACCCCTATGGGTAGGTTATTTAACTGCTCTGAGCTTCTCTGCTTTAGAACAAAACCTTAGCATTTATCCAATTTAAAAATCTGAGATTTTAATTTCTGAAGAGTGAATCTAAAGATACATGGCATATAGTTTTGCTAAGAAATAACTTAAAATACATAAAACATGAATACTGGGCTAGAGCAGACCACTTGGAGAAAGAGAGACCGAACGTGACTTCCAGATTCCACAACTAAACTGTCTCTGTTACTCTCTTCTCCTGTCTCATACCTATTGAAAAGTAATAAAATAGTTTTCCATGTGTCAGATTGCCTGGTTTGGTTTTGTTTTGGTTTGGTTTGGTTTTAGTATAAGAGTCCATGTTGGAAGTAGAAAGGAAAGGATAGTAAAGCAATATAAGAACATAATAGCTCTCTTTTGCTTAATTGTAAATCAACTCTATACATAATGACTTAAACCTGCAGCTATTGAATCATTAAAGTCTAAAGGAGTCACATTTTATGTACGATTTACTGATGTAGTGATTAGGCAGGGATTTTATCTTACTGTCATATATTCAAATTTGGGGACTGGCAAGGACCTCATGTTTTAGTGTCATAAACATGAAGAATATATGTATGTATCATACAAGATCGTGAAGAGGATTAATACAGAGATTGCTTAACACAATTCCTTGCGAGTAGTAAATATGCAGGAAACACACATTCTCTTTCAGCTCATAGGGATTCAGAGTATGGAGAGATTATACTGAGCTGACGGCTTCAGGAAAGTTTTTGTGTCAAAGGTGTCACTTGGGATAATTCCCAAAGAATGGGTAGAATTGTGCCTGGAAATATGCGGGGACAAGGAGGTAGGGGGAAGTAGGATATGGGAGAATATAACAGATAAAGGAAACTTATCGATGAAGTCAAGAGAGTAAATTCACAGGGACACCTGACTGACTCAGTTGGTCGAGCACGCAACTCTTGATCTTGGGGTTATAAATTCAAGCCCCACATTTGGTGTAGAGATTACATAAAAATAAAATTTTAAAGAAAAAGGAAACAAAAGATTGCATGTACATCTGAGTAATTATATTCAATAATTAGAACTAAAAAGACTGCAGTATAACACATTTTATATGAACTTGTTTTTTTGGTAAGTAAAGATAAATTATTCACCTGTATAGGTTTGACATAAGCATATATTTTTGAACCTGGAAGTATTAATATTAATATATTGATATTGATTATCTCAACAGAGTGAGAATGAAAGAGAATGTTAATCAAATTCACTGTGTACTTGTGGGTGCTTACACATTGACAGAAATAAAAATTTGTTGATGAAAAAATTACTGATTTTGGCTAATAGAGGAACCATAGAGAAACAGGAACTATATTGTGTTTTAAGTTTTGCTGTTACAAAGAAAATTATTTTACAATATAAATATGAGTTGTTTTATGTAATGGATATATGTTTACTGAAATATTTCAGTTGAATTTATATAAATTCAGTCATGCTATTCATGTGTCAGTGATGTTTACTTAGGCAAATTTTAATGTAAATCTTTTTTTTAACATATAATGTATTATTTGTTTCAAGAGTACAGGTCTGTGATTCATCAGTCTTACACAATACACTAGATTTAGGGTATATTTGGGGTCTATTAGAAGAAACTGTATCCCAAAATTTTAAAAAAATAAAAACTGATTATATATATATATATATATATATATATATATATATATATGAAGTAAGGTTAAACAAAATGAAGGGATAGACTATGACTATAAAAATGAAAATTAAAAAAGGTATTGATAAGATGTCCGTTAAAATAGGAAAGAGGAAAAAATATTTAAAAATTAAGAAAAGAAAAAATAAAGGAATTTTTAATAATTTAACTTTGGAAGACTAAAGAATCATGGGAAAAAAGCCATGAATTCTATGTGCTGTATCCCCTAGCTCTGGAATTCCTCATTTCTCATTGATCAGTAAACTTGGTCTCAGCTGGATGTTCTTGCTAATCTTCTAGGGGAGGGGCCTGTTGCTATGATTCTCAAATGCCTTTGCCTGAGGTGGAATTGCACTGCCCTTGCCAGGGGCCAGGCTGAGCAATCTGCTCAGGTTCGCTCGCTCTCCAGAGCCTTTGTTTCCTGAATGCTTTCCATACCACTTTGGAGGATGGGAATGAAGATAGCAGTCTGCCAATCTCTGGCTTGGAGGAGCTGAAAGCTCATGGCCACACTCCTCAGTGCACCCTCAGAGAAAAACAGTCAATCCCTCCCATCTCCCTGATCTCCAGCCGCACTCTGAGCTCACAGGGCTGTGACCCAGCATTTCTGTCTCTGGTGCATGGCTCCGTTTGAAGTCTCCAAACCCAGCGGATTCCTGTAGTGGGCTCCCATGCCACTCCCTCCAGAGGAGGAAAGAGGGGGTCACCCCAGATCTGCCTCCTGTGGGGCCCCTGCTTGAAGAGCAGGCCCCACTGTGCCTTGGATCACAGTTTAAGGTAACCCCAAGCTGAAAGCTCACTCCTCGGCTCTGTCTCTGTAACCGGCTTCCCTGCTCTGGTACCTGGGAGCTCTGCCTGGTCTTTCAGTGACCTCATGGGTCCTGAGAACACACGGTCCCAGCCAGGGTTCCACTCCCCCCACCCCCTGCCACACGTAGCCACTGGAGCGATGTCCCTCCATGAACCAGACTTCTAAAAGTTCTGACCCTGTGCTCCACTGCTCTCTCACTTGCCGGACCCAGCTGATGAAGGTTCCCTCCCCCACCTGCGGACTCGCTTTCTGTATATCACCTCAGATTCACTTCTCTACATGTCAAACCTTCCAGTAAGTAGTCATTTTTCTGTTCATAGAATTGTTACTGTTCTTTTCTTTGATCTCCTGTTAAGATTGTAGGTGTTCAGAATGCTTTGATAACTATCTAGCTGAATTCCTGGGACCAGATGAAATTTAGGTCTCCTGTTCCTCCGACATCTTGCTCCTCCCTAATGTAAATCTTTTTATACAGTGAATAATCACCAGCAATTCATTATAGATGTGTACTTTTATGGCTATATATTCATGAATTAAGATATTAATGCTCTATAACACAAAGAATGCCTATAAAACTATAACATCCTTGAAGCAACTTCCAGCAGACTGACTGTGTGGGTGAGGCACTACTCAGGAGTAAAAAATATAATTCTTACACCAGGCAGTGATAGAAGGTCCATCTTAATGCTTTTAGTCCATTGACATTTACTATAGAACCAGACGGAGCTATGTATATATATATTGTTATGGAAAACACAATTATGGTTGAAAATGCTTGCTATCCTCCATTTTTCCCTGATTGCATCCTTCTTCTCTTTCCAGGCATTATGTGGTCCTGGGCCCCTCCCTGCTCCACACTGGGACCACTGAAAAGGGCTGCCTCTTCTGAGCTACCTGAACGAGACAGTGTCTGTAAGTGCTTCCTTGGAGTTCATCGGGGGCATCCAGAGCCTCTTCACTGAGAGTACTATCTGCCTGTCCTTGTTTGATACAGCATATTGAGTCATGGTGATGGGGAAATGGTGCTGAATCCCAAAGAATGACTTTACTGTTAGTGAGGACTTCATAAAGTACTAAAGAGAGTGGGTTTTCAGCTATTAAGGAACAAAGTATGGATCTTCCACCAACTTAGGAGAGAAATTTTTTTATGGGTTAAAATCCAATTTAAGTTCTAAAAAAAAAAAAAATGCTATTAGCCATAGAATACATATGACTTGGTCAGAGAGATTTTTTAGCTTAGATATATAACCATCTCTTTAAGGCCAGAGTAGGACAGTGCCTAGAAAGAGGTCATACAAAGATCTCAAGGTAGGAGAGCATGTAGCAGAATATTTCCCCTGTGGTGAGATGTTAGATATCTCTGTCCTCTGAATGTGTAAATCGTGCAAGATACTCAAAGCAAACCTCCAGTACCTCTTCGAGGTTGCCCAGCTTGGGATACTCAGCTATCATATTCTCCCACATTTTTACAGAAAGACTTCTTTCCATTCCTCCACAATGTATATACTCTGTTAATAGGAGAATGATTTAACAATGAGAGTTCCTGGTAAGCTATACAGAGATTTGGGTCCCACTGATGTTTGCTCTCACTGATCTATTTCCCCTATATCTTATATTATTATCTTCAAGCATTTCTACAGAAATATTTCTACTTACTTAGCACTTTGTGAGGCTGAAAGAGAGACAGAAAACAGTCATGGATGAAGGATTGGGAGGGAGAAGATTGTGTGGCTCCTCAGCAGTGTTCTCTGTTCCGTAGCTCCCAAGGATCTCATCCTCTTCACAGGTGGCATTCCTCACTGTCCAGGTAAAGGGACCAACACAAGACTTTAGGAAGAGGAACACAGTGCTGGTAAAGAAAGCTCAAAGTCTGGTCTTTGTCCAGACAGAAAAACCCATCTATAAACCAGAACAAACAGGTGTGTCAGGAAATTCCTCTATTTCCTTCAATCTGGGGCAGTGCTGACAAGGAGACGACTCCCCTCAGCAGGTTTTGCAGAGTAAACTTGCAAAATCCCCGTGTCTTAGCTTCCTACCTTTTCACTCACATTCCCTGCCTTATCATGCCTGAGTCTTACCAGGGAATTTCTTTTTCAGTAAAATTCCATATTGCCTCTGTGGATGAGAATTTTCTCCTCGTGAATGAACTGGTAAGTATCTCAAGAGTTGTGGTTTTGGTGGGGGGTTGGGTGGGAGTATTCACCCAAGTGGGAGTGGGAAGGACCAAGAAAAGCAAGAAGACGAAAACATTCCTTTCAGAACCTGGGCTCCAGCCACACCACAGATCTAGACCCTTGTGGAAAGCTTAACTTCCACAGGGTGAAGGGTGAGAGAGGAGGAAGCTATTTCTCTTATACAGAAATTAATCATTTGACAATAGCTAGATTTATTGCTGTGAACACAATACATTAAACATAATGAAGAAACAAAATTAAAAAGTTAGGCGTTATCCATAGCAATACTCTCAAGGAGCTTATGATTAATTAAAGCATGAAGAGTTTCATTGATTCTGAACATATCTCTCCATCTATCTGTAGTAGACAATATTGTAATATGGTAATAAATACATATATGTATATTTTATATATTTTTTCTATAATCTATATTAATACATAATGTAGCATAGATATAATATAGAATATACATTATATACAAAGATCTTTTTTTTGCTAAATGGGTGTCCCTTCTTCTAACTAGCTTTCAACAAGGCAAAGGAATAAAGCTACTATGAAAACACTGAAAAAATAAAATAAACACAATTTTTAAATTAGAAAAAATACTCTTGGTTAACTGTTAACCAAATCATTCTGAGAACTCTATTCCTATTTGGTCATAATTATAATAACATATCACTCTATTAATATCCATTTCCTAATTTATATAACTAAACAGTATAATCATATTCTTTACCTCAGTACCTAATTACTAGTAAATAATATTAATAAATTAATAAATAATAATAAAACTTATTCACCAATATTAAATTAGTAAATATTAATAAAACTTATTCACCAATAATATTTTTCAAGGAAATGGCAACACAGTGATTGTTGTGGAATACTTATGCTTTTCTTAGAACTATTTATTGTTGTGGATACTTATGCTTTTATTAGAACTATTTCCTGGTTTCCCTAAGTAATTCTAGTTCTCTAATGTTTCAGGTTAAATATTATTATATCTTACTACAGATACTATTTCTCCTAAGTAAGCTATTGAATCATGAGTCTGAAATCACAGCCTTTGGTGAAATTCTAATCACATCGCTTCTTTCCTTTTTTCACATCGATTCCCCTGGTATACCTTGAAGTAAGCAACAGAAAGAGTCTCATACAAAGAAATCAACACATTTAAAGTTAGAAGTTCTGATATTCCTTACAGGTGAATTACTATTAAAAAAATCCTTTCAGATCTAAAATTTCCTACTCCCAAATGTCAGGTTTATTCTATTTTATCTTTCTTCTGTATTTATCTCTTCTGAAGGCGAGGCCAGTTACCAACCCCAAAGTCATTTGTTTGGTTCAAGGACTATCATGGCTACATAATTACTGCACTAGCTCCTTGTTTATCTCTAGGACCCAAAAGAAATCAAATTTGACAATGGCAGAGTCTCAGGTTGGAGAGTGGTCTCCAACAGCTGGCCTTTCCTCTCTCGTCTGAGCCCATTTAGGTTTCTTACAAGCTGGTGGTACAGAAGGTATCGGGTGAAAGGATAGAGCACCCCTTCACTGTACAAGAATTTGGTATGCATTCTGAACACTGAAAAAAACATAATTTTTTGGTTCATACCGTGCATTCACTTGGACTTTCTGAATCTCCCATAGGTATGTTGAACTTGGGTTAGAATCAACTTGAGCGGTTTGTAAAGCCATCATAATTCTGTGCACCAGAAACTCACAAGAGCTTGATTTTCAGTAGCAAGTTATCCTTTGCTGAGTATCAAAAGTCTTATTTCTGTGGAGCCAACATTCCTTGATAGTGTCATTGAGACCTGCTGTGATCATAAAGTGTTTTAAATTTTGCATGAATTGTTAAAACTTATCATCTTAAAGCTGGCACTTGAAAAATGGATCTAGCATTTCAGGGTAATTATTTTGGGAAAAGTTAGAGACACGAAATATATGTTTCCATTAAATGTTCACCAGTCTCCCTAGTTCCATTATCTCTATCAACAGGGCTTCCCAAGATTGAGGTCCAAGTTCAAGTGCCAAAGATAATCAGTATCCTGGATGAAAAAGTGAACATATCAGTATGTGGGATGTGAGTTAAATTGCTTTTGTCTGAAATTTCATATTTTGCCTCAATTTTGAGTCATTATATATATAATTCGAAGTTAACTTTCCGCATAACTAAAAATTAAAAGATTATTTCAATGACTTATTTCAACTGCTTATTACTAAATTTTTCAAATATACAAAGGAATAGAGGACCCCCATAATCATGATTTTAACAATTGGCATCATTCTATATTTGCTACACTATTTTCTTTGCTTTAATATTTCAGGATAAATTATAAAAATCATGACATTGTGCCCTAGATGCAGTACTATATACCTCTAAAAATTACTGACATTTTCCCCTACATAGTCATGATGCCATTATGACACTTTACAACATTAAAAGTCATTTTCCAAAACTTATTTTGGAATTACTATCAATCTTATTTTATAATCAAGTTTCCTCAATCTTTCTAAAAATGCTATTTATTCATTGCTTTCAGTTATTAGGACTCAAGTGTACCCTTTTGTTCCAACTCTCTACAATGGAAATTTTCAACTGAATGCAAAAGTTGACAAATAGTAAAATGAAAATCCACATACCCACCAACCATGATAAAAATTATGAAATTTTGTCAATTTTGTTCCATTTATTCTCCCCCCTTCCAATTTTTTTCTCCAATATTTTTTAACAAGCCATGGGCATCTGTAAATATATTAAAGCTTTAAAGGTCCTTACCCTCAGGGTACCTGGGTGGCTCAGCCCATTAAGCATCTGTCTTCAGCTCAGGTTATGATTCCAGGGACCTGGGATTGAGCCCTGTATCGGGCTCCCTTCTCATAGGGAGCCTGCTTCTCCCTCTCCCTCTGTCTGCTGCTCTGCCTATTTGTATTTTCTCTCCTCTCTCTCTCTGTCAACCAAATAAATAAGTAAAAACAAAAATCTTTAACCTCCTTTTCTCCCCATGATGTTAATTTATTGAAAAGCATAGGGCAGTTGGGTTGCAAAAGCCCCACTTGCTGGATTTGCCTGATTGCTTCCTAATGGTACATTGAATTGATTAATTTTAATTTCTCATCCGGCCAACTTCAAGAGGATACCTGGAGTATTTTGCATAGATAAGTCATAGATCCTCTTGGTGCAGCATAAGAACATATTTTTAAAATCTGAAATAATCTCTGTTCTTTATTTTTTGAGAAACCTCCATGCTTTTTTTCATTGTTACTGCACCATTTTACATTTCCATCAACAATGTGCATAATGACCAGTATAATAAAGTTTCTCCCTATATTTTTGATAAAAATTTTATAATTTCAGGTCTTACATTTAAGTCTTTAATCTATTTTGAGTCGATAATTCTGTATGGTGTAACATAAGGGTTTAATTTCATTCTTTTGCATATGGGTATCCAGTTTTCCTGACAATGTTGTTGAAGATACTATCCTCACTATGTATTTTTGGCACCCTTTTCAAAGACCAACAGAATATATATAAATGAATTTATTTCTGGGCTCTGATCCTCGAAAACGGAAAAAGCTTTTCCTTTTTTCTCAAGACTGTTTTGAGTATTTAGGGTCCTTTGTTGTTCTATATGAATTTTAAGATTTTTTTTTCTATTCCTGTAAAGAATGCCATTACAATTTTGATCGGGACTGCATTGAATCTGGAGATTGCCTTGGGTAGTATGGATATCTTAATGTTGTCTTCCAATCCATGAAAATAGGATGCCTTTCCATTTATTTGTGACTACTTTCTTTCATTGATGTTTTGTAGTTTTCAGTGTACAAGTCTTTCATCTTCTTGGTTAAGTGTATTACTAAGTCTTTTACTCTTTTTGTTGCTATTGTAAATAGGATTGTTTTCTTCATTTCTTTTTCATACAGTCCATTGTTAGTGTACAGAAAGACAGCTGGGTTTGTATGTTGATTTTGTATCCTGCAATTTTATGGGATTGGTTTATTAGTTCTAACAGTTTTTTCGTGTGTATGATGTCATTAGAGGGGTTTCTATATATTATGTCCTCTGCAAATAGTGATAGTTTTACTTCTTTTCTGATTTGGGTGACTTATTTTTTTGGTATGCTTTCTATTTTTTTATTTGAGTATCGATGACACATAATGTGACATTAGTCATTTGTACAACCTAGGGATCTGACAATTTTATATGTTGTATGTATATATTTTATATTTTATATGTTTTATATATTATATGCTGAGCTCAGTCCAAGTGTAGCTACCATCTGTCACCATATAACGTGATTAAAATGTCATTGAATATATTCCTTTTGCTGTGCCTTTTACTCCCATGACTTATTCATTCCATAACTGGAAGCTTGTGTCTCCCATTTCCTTTCACCCATTTTGTCGATCCCCTCTAGCAATCATAAGTTTGTTCTCTGCATGCTTAAATCTGATTCTGCCTTTTGTTTGTTTATTCATTTTTTGTTTTCAAGATTCCATATATAAGAGAAATTATACAGTATCTGTTTCTCTGTTTATTTCATTTAGCATAATACCCTCCAGATTCAATCATGTTGTTGTAAATGGCAAGACCTCATCCTTTTTATGGTTGAGTCATATTATATATATGTGTGTGTGTGTGTGTGTATACATATATATATGTATATATATACATATAAATATATATATATCTCACATCTTCTTTGTTCATTTGTCAATCGATAGACACTTGTGTTGCTTCCATACCTTGATTATTGTAAAAAAATGTTGCAGTAAACATGGTGGTGCATATATCTTTTCAAATTAGTATTTTCATTTTCCTTGGATAAATATCCACTAGCAGAATTATTGGGTCATATGGTGATTCCATGTTTAAGTTTTTGAAAAACCTTCATAATTTTTCACAGTGGCTGTACCAATTTACATTCCTACCAATAGTGTACAAGGATTCCTTTTTGTCCACCATCTTTGCTGACATGGGGTATAATATCCTAAGTATGTCTCTTAAGTCCATGAAGTCTCTAAGGTTGTTCAGTATGTTTCCTTATTGAATTTATGTCTGGATAGTCTATCTATTATTGACAGTGGGGTACTGAAGTCTCCTGCTATTATTGTATCATTGTCTGTTTCTCCTTTCTGTTCCATCAGTGTTTGTTCTTATATTTAAGTGCTTTGATGCTAGGTGCATATATATTTATAATTGCTCTATCTTCTTGGTGAATTGATCCTTTTATCATTATATAATTTCCTCTTTGTCTCTTATGACAGTTCTTGACTTAAAGTCAATTTTGTGTGATATTAGTATAACCACCACTAATCTTTTTTGGTTACCATTTTTATGGAATATCTTTTTCTATCTCTTCATTTTTGGTCTATATGTATCTTTAAATCTAAAGTGAATCTCTTGTATATAGCATATAGTTGGATCTTGTGTTTTTAATCCATTCACCCCCTTTGTTTTTTATTGGATAATTTATATTTAAAGTAATTATTGATAGTGAATGACTTACTAATGCTATTTTTGAAATTTTTTTCTGTCTTGTAGGATTCCTTTCTTCTTTAGCCTTTTGCAATTACAAATAACTCTTACATTTCATTTCAACCTTGAGAATTAAAACTCATTTCCTACAAATCACCAGTAGCAGAAGAACCAGCCAGGGTAAAAGAAAAACAAACATATACCCATCTGAATATTATATATTGGAAGCACCAAAGCATCTGGACCTCTGCCTCAATTCTGTCTTGACCAAGTCAATGTCATGGCCAAGGAATTATTTGTTTAATTTAACGGCATCCTAGGATTATATCTGTATCTTAGAAAGGGGTTTCAGAATAAGTTGCTCTGATTACATTTTTAATTTGAAGTGATATTTGAGGCATTTACAAATAAGGAATAAAACTAATGCCCAAAGCAATCTGATTACTAATCATTCCATTTTTAATAAGAAAGAGAAAACTAATAGAAATATAGAGTGCACACACACACACAATTTTTTTTAATATAGTTCATGGCTGTTAGGTTTTATCAGGGCTCTTTCTTCCCGTGTGTGTGTGAGAGCATGTTATTATTATGTTGGGTTTATAATTTCTATTTTTTATTTGTTTATTTATGTTCTACTCATTATCTAAGTTTTCTCATTTGGTATAAACAACAAGTTTTGATTTTACAATGACAGAATAAAAAGAATGATAAAAAAATAAGCTAAAAGGAAGAAATTTTTTAAATCCTGAAGGAAAATTGATTGTACATTGCAGCAAAATTTCAAATGGTTTAATGAGTAGTACCTTTTTTGATAAAGAAATTTTCCAGGCATATTTCAGTTGATATGAGCCCAAATGGTAAAGAAATATAAGGAACTACAGAGAGTAATTGATCTGTGGTAGGTCAGTGGTGAAAAGTATAGATACCTTTTTGCAGTTCCTGATGTATTTCTTATGTGACAGATATACCTATGAGAAACCTGTCCCAGGGCTTGCAACTGTAATCATTGGCAGAAAATTATTTCATCCTGCTTATTGCCAAAAGCGAGAGTTCTGTGAGAAATTCAGTCAACAGGTTAGTTTACGGTTTTCTCTCTAGGGGCCATCAGTGTTGACAATCACTGAGCTACCCCATTTCACTCTCTGAAAAGAGGACATTGGAATAAGCTTATCCCAAAATATTTCCCACCAAAAAGGAAAAATAATTTCTCTTCCTGGTCAATAAAATTCTCATTTTGAAGACTAACCCTTAGATATTATAAAGTAGATGTGAATATTAAATTCCTGAAGGTTGATTAAAATTTTTTTAAGATTTTATTTATTTATTTTACAGAGAGAGAGAGAGAGAGAGAGATCACAAGTAGGCGGAGAAGCAGGTGGGGTGGGGAGCAGGCTCCCCACCAAGCAGAGAGCCCTATGTGGGGCTCGATCCCAGGACCCTGAGATCATAACCCAGGCCAAAGGCAGAGGCTTAACCCACTGAGCCACCCAGGCACCCCTGATTAACATGTTTAACTCAAAGAAGTTGTTTTGGCATCAGAAAGAAAATAATAGATTTAGTGACTATTGGTGTTAATCAGTATGGCATTTATCTTTTTTTTTTAATTTCTCTCAGCTCAACAGCAATGGCTGCATCACCCAAGAAGTAAAATCAAGCATACTCCAGATTAAAAACATGGGTTATGAAATGCAACTTAAAGTGGAAGCCAAGATCAGAGAAGAGGGAACAGGTTTGAACTCTGAGTTAACATAGGGAGTGAAACAATAAACATTTGTTTGTTTTCTATAACAAAATAAGGGTCATAGGAAGGTGGAAGAAAATGAATTTTAGTACTAAAATAACTTCCAAGAGAACTTACTCATCTCAACATATTCCTAGACCTAGTATTTACTGGAAATGGAACCGGTGAAATCACAAAGATTATAACCAGACTCAAGTTTGTGAAAGTGGATTCACACTTTAGATGAAGAATCCCCTTCTTTGGACAGGTGGAGTATATTGCAATTCACAAGTAATGAAATATCCAATTGCACCTATCTTTGAGGCACAATGACGTAGCCTACAACTAGTTAATGATATCAGTTAATTAATATGACCCAAACCATGAAGCCAAGCAAAACTACTTTCTTTCATAAATGTCACTGACAAAAGGTGCAAACACATACTGTAGTATTTGGAGAATCAGAGGTATTATTTCCTTCCAGAACATATAGCTAATGAAGATGCTTAATAAGATTGGGTTAATTATTATGTCAAACATTTCTACCACCCATCTGGCATTAAATATCTATCCACTGATATCCAGACAGCATCAGAATTTTAAGAGAATTTCTCACAAATGAGTCTCAGTTTATGGCTACCCGTATCCTTTACACCTGCTGTTCTATTTGGAAATAGATAAGTGGTTTTATTTTTATTTTTTTCTCTTTCAATTTTTTATTTAAATTTTAATTAATTAACATATAATGTAATATTGGTTTCAGGAGTAGAATTTTATGATTCATCACTTTCATATAATTCCCAGTGCTCACCACAAGTGCCCTCCTTAAACCCATCACCCATCAAGCCCATCTAGCACCCACTACCCACCACCCTCCATCAACTCTCAGTTTGTTCTCTATCATTAAGACTTGTCTTATGGTTTGCTTCCCTCTATCTCTCTTTTTTCTTTCCCTTCCCATATGTCTAGACAAGATATGTGTAGTTTTAATATTAGACATAAGAACTATAATAATGTACATTTTATGGACATTATTATTAAATTACTTTCATACTTAAGGTTTACATTTTACCTAATTTTAACTAATAATTTTACCTCTTTTTTAAGCATTTATAACTATTTACCCATTCCATAATTATTTCTTTAAATTACATATAATTTTTCTCAAAAAAAAAAAGCACTTTTTGTGGGGCAGCTTATGTGGTTTGTTTCAGGAGATGAAAAAGACCTGAGGATCAAAAAAAAAAAAAAAAGGAGAAAAAGGTGAAAGACAGGAGGTTACAAATGGAAAAAAATAAGTTTTGTAGTAAATATGGAAGGGTTTCTTTCTGGATTTGCTTTTGCTTTTTCTTTCAGTTATGGTAGCAAAAGAATTTGTTCCCATGAGTTCTGTCTTCTCTGAATATTATCCACATAATTTATCAAATTATTTTCTTCTTTAGGTGCTTCTGGTAGATGGGAAAGATGTGCCCATCCCCAATAAACTTTCTTTACCTCTGCAAATGAAGCAAATTATCTTTACAATGCAACTACCAATGACCAGGGTCTTGTTCAGTTTTCAATCAATACTACTACTATCTTGGCTAACAAAATTTGTCATGGTAAGTATGAAAGAAAAAAAAAACCTGAGGACAAAGAGAAACTTTAGTATAACCATCATTTATTCAGAAGTGAAGAAGCACACACATACTGTATTTGAGAGAGAGAAATAAGAAGCTTCCCAACTTAGAGCTAAACTTAGGAATTAAAAATTTAATTACAAATAACAAAAACAGGAGAAGAGGTACTCTCAAAGTGTCTGATCATTTCATTAGCATTATCTTTAAACTTTTATGTATTATGCCAAAAAAAGTCTTATAGGATTTGGACCAGAACCGTATCAGTTCTTCAATAGGTAAGTAATTCATGTAATTTGTTTTATATTTTTTTCCTATGTCCTCTCAGATAATTTTAAGAGTCATCAGAACCCACACACACTTAATATATATTGCCAAATGATGACGATCAAAAGATTTCTACAACTAAAAAGATTGTGTGCTTGTAATCTCAAACAAAGAAGTGGTGAAAGACAATGATTTATTGATTCCAGCTTAGATAAATAACATTGAAATTACTTCCATTTTCCAAAGTTCACATGTTAATTCAATTTAAAATATGGAATGATGCTTAATGCTTTTTATGTACTAGATAGTCGCTCTTCCCTAAGATTAAAAAGGTGAGTAGAGTGTCCCTCTATTTAAAACTCTATAGTGATAGAGGTAACAGAGCTGTAAATTTTTAGTATGATATATTTAAGAGCAATAATTAAAAAAAGGGAACTTTATCATGAGAGCAAATAGAAAGGCCCACAAAATATACCTAGTAAATTCAGAAAAAGAAAGTAAGTGTACCCATAAAATAGCTAAGGAGCAACCACTGCAGGGAAAATAAATGGAATTATCTGGTAAATAACATTTGCAAGGTTTAAAGGTCCAGAAACTACAAGGTCTTGAAAATAAAAAGTCATAAGAGTGATTAGAAGCATAGATGAAAATTTGTTGGGATTATTTATAAATAATTTGAAGCCCTTACAGTTATAAAATATTACATTAATACACATAACATAATTTTAATTAAAGCAACTTACAAGGTATTTCTATTACCTAAATCTCTCCTTTTCTGCTTGCTACATTTATTTATCATTCTCACTGAGACATCATTGTTCCTCTGGCCTTGGGCCACAGAAGAGATAAATCAGTGACGATTTAGCAGAATTAGGGCAAAGGAGATAAATTTGTAGATTATTTCCTTTTAATCACTAAAATTTGAGAAGGTGATCATTTGTTTCTTTGGAGGTCATCAGGGTTGAGGGCGATGCATGGTATATGCTAGAAGGGAAGACACAAAATTTTAACTCTTCATTTTGGTGGGAAGCTAAAGTAAAGAATTTCAAGATGATATTCTTTGTTTTTCTGTTCTATCAGGCCTACCACATGCAACCTGACTTGTGTTTTAACTCTGTATGGCTCCGAGAGGAACACCACACAGCTCAGCACATTGCAATGCATGCTTTCTCCTTACGTGGGAATTATGTCCACCTGGAACCTGTGGCTGCTACCCTGCCCTGTGGCCAAACTCAGATTATCAAGACATACTATATACTCAATGGGGAGGCCATTGGGGAACCAAAGGAGCTCATTTTCTATTACCTGGTAAGAATAAGGACATGAAATATATTTGGAGTTTATCAGTAGACAAAAGTAGTTAAGAGGGGGTGGTGAGCCTGGGTGGCTCAGATGTTAAGCATCTGCCTTCGGCTCAGGTCATGATCCCGGGGTCCTGAATCTGAGCCCTGCATCAGGCTCTCTGCTCAGCAGGAAGCCTGCTTCTCCCTCTCACTTGTGTTCCCTCTCTTGCTGTCGCGCTCTGTCAAATAAATAAATAAAATCTTTTAAAAAAGAAATTAATGGGCCAGGAAAAGTAGTTAGCCTGTACATCACCATCTTCCTTTCTCATCCATGTTCCCAGTGATTTTTTTCATTTTCATGCATTTCATTCTCTCTAGCAGAGATTAAAGAGTCAAAATCCGGGGAGGGCCTGGGTGGCTCGGTGGGTTAAGGCCTCTGCCTTAGGCTCAGGTCATGATTCCGGGGTCCTGGGATCAAAACCCCGCATCGGGCTCTCTGCTGGGCAGGGAGCCTGCTTCCCCCTCTTTCTCTGCCTGCCTCTCTGCCTGCTTGTGATCTCTCTCTCTGTCAAATAAATAAAATATTTTTTTAAATGATGTTGGTCTACTTAAGAGCTGAAATTACTCTGACGTCTAATCTTTCACATTCTCTAGGTGACATATTAGGTTCTGCTATGCAAAATATACAGAATCTCCTCCAGATGTCCTATGGCTGTGGAGAACAAAACATGGTTCTGTTTGCTCCTAACATCTATGTCTTGAACTATCTGAATGAAACCCAACAGTTGACTCCAGAGATCAAGTCCAAGGCCCTTGGCTATCTAATCAGTGGTGAGACAAAAGCTTACTTTGTTATTGTGAGATTTTTTCCAATTAAACTTGAATTATATTACCAGATATTAAGCTAATGATGGTGACTTTGTGGAAATAATGATTTTCCCACCATTTAATAAAATGTTGTATTATGGCATATCCATAATATTCCTAAAACCATGTCAGATAGGAGACCATACAATGTCTGTGGATTCTGGATGAATCAGCCTGCACTTATGAGTGGCCTGCCTTTCTATAACACTTCTTGCACTTCTTGAACCTTCCATTCCAGGAATGTTCTTGAACATTCCATTCCACCAAGATGGCTCCTATAGCGCCTCTGAGGAACAATATGGTGGGGACCACCATGATACTTGGTAAGAAAAGGAAATGAGTTCTGACTTTCAACTATGAGTTCACATCATGTACATAAGTTAGCCTATTTAATTCTTAACACAATCCTGTCAAGTGAGAGCTATTCACTTTTTTTTACAAAGGATGAAATGACATTCAGCATGGATAAGTAAACATCTCTGGTATAAACAACTAATAAGTGGCAGAACTGAGAACACTTGGAAGTTGATTCTTTTTATATCTAATACACCAAGCATCTTTTCTTTCTCATGTTGCTAAGGGACCATTGTAAGTTTGTGATTTTCCTTCTTAAGTTTTTTCTCATCACTGAGAGATGCTAGAAACGGATTAGAAAAACTGAGTGTACATTACTACCTTCTACTAGATGACTCTGTGTGTGTGTGTGTGTGTCTCTGTTTATCCATCTGTCTTCTGTCTCTCCATCCGTCTGTCCATCCATCCATCTGTCCATCTGCTGATCTGCCTCTCTATGTATCTATCTGTCTTGAATAAGTCTGACCACACAGGAAAACAAGTGCAAATCAATGACCCAGAAAGTGGTGGAGGGACTGGGTGATGTGGAAGGAAATATTTACTGAAGCAAGACTTTAAAGTAGTTAGTTCATTAGAGTATTAGCTGCAGAAGAGAAGATAAGAAATGTGTGAAAAAGAAATAAATACAGAAAGCCCAGAAGTGTGAGAGCAAATATAACTACCCAAGAACACTAGGAGATACCTGAATCTCTAAAGTGACACAGAAATTGCTTTAGGAAGCAGGGACTGGTTGGTAATGCATTTACCAACATGTTGTAGCTAAACAAAAAGAATATGGAAGCTGCCAGGTGAACAGAAAAAGTCTCCAAACTCTTAGTGATAGCTCACTGACTCTCATGAGGGTGCACTGGGGAGAGATGGAGGCTATGTGTGGGAAACAGAGTATTAGAGTGCTACATGGAAAAGACTACCCCACTCTTCCCCACCTTTCAGGATCACGGCCTTTGTACTGGAGACTTTTGCCCAGGCTCGAACCTACATCTTAATCAAGGAAGCACACATCACCCAAGCTCTCATCTGGCTCTCCCAAAGGCAGAAGGGCAATGGCTGTTTCAGGAGTTCCGGGTCTCTGCTCAACAATGCCATTAAGGTGAGGTGTTCTGAGTACTTATCCTGAGCCTCCTGATACACCAAAACTAACATTCCTCCAAAGGTCAAAAGGTGAGGGGAGAAGAAAGGCACAGAGACATTGCAAAGATGAAGTCCAGCAGTATGAGAAGGCATCAGGGAAGGAATATTAAACCTGAAAATTCTGGAGGACAAAGAAACAGTGTTTTGCATGCAGATGCTATTTTGCTTGATAGAGACAGATCCTGAGAAGAGTCTCTATAAAACAGCAGTAGAGAATATACTAAAATTTGAGAGTAGAATCAATAAAAATCTGCCCCCTCTCCACAGGGAGGCGAAGAAGGTAAAGTGACCCTCTCTGCCTACATTACTATTGCTCTTCTGGAATTTCCTCTTCCAGTCACTGTAAGGTTCACCTCAATCCCATTTTCTACCATGGAAACTACCAGCCTGATGTCTGGAACACCCCCTACTAGAAGCCAAGTCTCCACTTCCCTTTTGCTCAATGCTGAGGCATTTTTCAGCTAGATGAGCTCTTCAGTGAATCCACTGAAGGGAACTTATGCTTGCCTAGCCATGCCCTTGGACTCTATACCAAAACTAATCTGAAAACCACAGGCTCACTAGCCTTATTCTTTTAAGACTTAACTATAAAGCTAAGAGATTTGATATATGTTTTCCATTTCAGTCTCGTAGATTTCTGGCTGTCTACCTGGCTGGCTGGCAACCACAAATGGCATCTATTGAGCAATATCCAAGTCAGGGTTGTCTCCATCCTCTACTTAACCTAATTTGACATCCTTACCTCTTTGTCTTTGCAGCACCCTGTTATTCACAATGCCCTGTTCTGCCTGGAGACTGCCTGGAACACAGCAAAGGAGGAGACACGTGGGAGCCACAGCTACACCAAGGCGTTGTTGGCCTACACTTTTGCCCTCGGGGAAACCAAGAGAAGAAGAGAGAAATACTGAACTCTCTTGATGAGGAAGCCACGAAAGAAGGTGAGAGCAAATGGTAAAAAAAAAATTTCCCCTTACTTCACCAAGATCAAAAGCTTCTGCACAGCAAGGGAAACAGTCAACAAAACAAAGAGGCAACCCACGGAATGGGAGAAGATATTTGCAAATGACAGTACAGACAAAAGGTTGATATCCAGGATCTATAAAGAACTTCTCAAACTCAACACACACAAAACAGATAATCATGTGAAAAAATGGGCAGAAGATATGAACAGACACTTCTCCAGTGAAGACATACAAATGGCTATCAGACACATGAAAAAATGTTCATCATCACTAGCCATCAGGGAGATTCAAATTAAAACCACATTGAGATACCAACTCACACCAGTTAGAATGGCCAAAATTAGCAAGACAGGAAACAACGTGTGTTGGAGAGGATGTGGAGAAAGGGGAACCCTCTTACACTGTTGGTGGGAATGCAAGTTGGTGCAGCCACTTTGGAGAACAGTGTGGAGATTCCTTAAGAAATTAAAAATAGAGCTTCCCTATGACCCTGCAATTGCACTACTGGGTATTT
>PISX010025194.1:0-26549 GCA_004024625.1 Mellivora capensis
TATACTTTTTCTCTTACACTGTCTCGAGTTTGCTATAATTCTGTGCAAGGATAAACATGCAAATAGCCTATATTGGAAATACCTTATTTTCCCCCATTTGATGGACTTAAACTGCTCAAGGCCTTATGTCCCAGTTGTGTTTTGTGGAGCAGGAGGAAGTATGTGTCACAATAGGTCCTGACACCATGCTACCTTCCATCAGCTGCCTTCTTTTATTAAGTAACATCCTTTGGAGAATGGTTTATAGGTGGGCTATGAGAGAAACAGAGAGGTCCAGAGATATCAGAATCACTTTAGGACACTAAGCCAAGTCTTGTGTTGCAGAAAAGAATTCCCACGAGCTTTAAGGATTGGAAGACGGAGTGTATTCTAGTGATTAAGTAAATCACGCTGAGCTTAGTTTTCATTTCCTTTTATCCTCATATGTCTGAGGAGCATGGCTTCTTGGAGAAACACAAATGAGGACTTGAAGTGATAGGG
This sequence comes from Mellivora capensis, assembly GCA_004024625.1. Taxonomy (NCBI): domain Eukaryota; kingdom Metazoa; phylum Chordata; class Mammalia; order Carnivora; family Mustelidae; genus Mellivora; species Mellivora capensis. The sequence goes on from PISX010025194.1 coordinate 481, forward strand.
CTCTGGGATTTGATTCCTCCTATCTTGAGTTGTTAAGTAATAGTAGGAGTTAAACCGGGTGTATGTGACGGGATTTCACAGTTTCTTTGCCAGGGGACTCTGTCCAGCCCTTGGAGGAGGACAGTTGCATGGGGAAGGCTCATGGCACATGGTTTGTGACCCTAGCAGGAATTTGGCTCTTCTTCAAGGATACTCTGTCCTTCTTGGGAAGAAGTTGTTTAGAGTGAAAAATCTTGTTTAGAATCCAGTGATGGACTAGTCAGGCAGGGTTGGTCAGAGCCAGGTACACCAGAATTTCTGGCAGTTTGGATCATATGCCTCTTTGGCTTCTGGAATCTCAGGTTCTGGAAAGTCTTATTACACTAACCCTTTGTCTATAGTCTCTGATGCTATCTAGTTGATTTCTTGGATCCTTGGCAGGGGTGAATCATTTTTAGGGCTCTTTAGGAAAATAGTACACAATTACAAATATAAGTGACATGTAAAAAGAAATAGGAATTTAGACTGAGAAAAGAAATCACAGCAAGTCATATATTTTAAAAAACTGTCACATACCACCACTGTCACAAATCCAGAAAAAAAGGAGAAGAAGACGACAGAATGGCTTGGGAGCTAAGTGTTACACAACTTTTTCTCTCTTTTGCCACCCACAAACTTTTGGTGCTGGGCGCTGTGGGACAAATTCCTATCATAATATTATTTCAGGCTTTGTCCCTTCATGTCCCAACACTGGGAGAATTGGCCCTGTGGGGATGGGACCATCTCTGAAGGCATTTGTAACTCTGGCGTGACTAGCAATTGCTTAACACAGAAGCCGCCGAAAACTTCATAAATATAGCATCCTAAACCCAAGCCAAGGGATTCCCAACTCAGCTTCCCCTTCTCAGATACTCACTGTGAGCATGGCCTCTCTGGGGCCTCCCAACGTGGGGATGTAAGTCAGAGTGGAAAGAGACAGTAAGTAGTCCCTTTGGTAATTAGCATAATGGCAATGGTCATTAAAGTACCTTGCTTTCACAAGTTTTATCAAAACCTGTGAGCATGAGCATACATACTTAGGGCTGGACAAAGTGCGAGGTCCTAAAGCTTATGTGTCATTGGCTTCATTGGAAACCTACTTCAGATTTTCAGACTTAAAACCATTATATTGAAATGCATTGACGGGCAGAGACAGACTGGGGCTTCACCGTTTCGGACCTGGATTGGCAACCTCAGAGCCATGAATGCTTCAGCTGGGCTCCCGTCCCAGACTCACTGTGCTCTTCTCTGTTGAACTCAGCATTCAGGCCCTGTGTTTTGGAAAATGAAGTGACAGTTTTGGTAGACCATGGCCAGGATTGGCTGTAACATCATTTTCTTTCGGACTCTTCTAGTGGACATTGAACCCCAAAATGGGGTGAGGCGTGCTAATTCAGGGCCTGCTTGCTATCACTGTATATCCATGGAGACGACTTAAGGATACTCTAATTCTCCGGAGACAGGATTGAAACAACTGAATTCTTTCCAAGATAGATAGGAACAAAGCACGATCAGAAAGTGAAATCATTAGCTCTCTGGACCTTGGGGAGCATCAGCATTAACCTGATGGATTTTAAAAAGCAGGCTTGACTCATCTCTGCCTCCCGTCATAAACATTTCTTACCGAATGCGTGTGTGTTAAGCATGCATCTTGCAATGTAATAGATATCCCAGGTTAGATTTTCATTTAATCCATCAGACATGTCCATGAGCATAAGGAATTTTGTGTTGCACTCCGCCCCCTTCCCTGCTCCCCCCAGGGAAAATGGTGCCCAGTCGTGATCAGACAAGCACAGCTCTGAGGACCCTGGTTTTCCAGGCTATCGCATTCCTGTCTTGCTTCCCATTTTCCTAATTTCAACTAATTATCATCCTCCCTAATCTAACGCCTGGCACAAAAGCTTAGCCTCCCCTGGAGGCCCGCAGTTAAGATTTCTTCCTGGTTTTATTTCAGTTCCTTCCGCCTTTCTTTTATTTATTAATCAATTCCTAGTTGAACAAAAGTCTCATCTTTCTAGGCCAATTCTGAATTTTCACTGGAGGCTGGCAAGATTTTCTGATCGCTCCTGGAGGGGGACTCGGGCAAAAGTCGGGTCCCCTGCTGTCCGGAGCACCTGGCTGAACTTGGAAGGTAAACTAGGTAGCATGTGACCAATTTAACCAGTAGGCCCGGTGGTGTTTTTGTTTTCTTTTCCTCTTCTCTTCTTTCAAGCTCTCATGTGCTGTATAACCCCAAATAAAATCATGCACAACTTATGTATATGTTTAATTCAGAAGCGTTCTGTGTAAAGATAAAGCTGAAATTTCATCTTAAATGGATCTATTCATTCCGTGCTTTGGAGGCCAGCCAGGAATGAACTCCAAATGTGAGACTCTTGCAACCAAAAGTACACGCTCCATGTGACTCAAACCTATATTTTCCAGTGGCCAATAGAACAAGCTTCAAATGCTCTCAAGCTGTGTCTAGGCTCATACGGGGAGATAAACAGAGGCCCCAAACTGTGCACAGAATATATAAGTCATCAAAGCAATTTTAAAATCAATTCAACATTTGACAAGGAGCCAATATGGTTCCCTTGTGATTAGAATGACATGCTCAGGCTACTACTGGGGTAAAATTCTGACAGCAGTGTTTTGTACATGCTGGAACGTAGGCAGAGCTCCCCCCACCTTCCATCCCCCTCTGCGGAAAGCCATACTGCAGCATGACAATGGTGTATCTGTGAGATCACGAACACATGGGCGCCATTCGACTGTGAGGGCATTGATGAAATCCTAGTGACTGGGCAAGAGAACCCAACACCCCAGTGTGTATGGGATGGCCCCAACCGCGTTGATAGCAAGCCAAAGGAACAGTTTTCTCTGAATCTGGAGATAATAGAAAATGGTTTTCGTCTAAGGTTGGGGATTTGTTTTGTTCTATTTTGTTTTGGGGGAAAGAGTCAGGACAGGGCAGATGACTGTGACCAAACACCATGGCAGGCCCTCATATCTTTTTTCTTTTTTAAGATTATTTATTTATTTATTTGACAGGCAGAGAGGCAGGCAGAGAGAGAGAGGAGGAAGCAGGCTCCCCGCTGAGCAGAGAGCCCGATGTGGGGCTCGATCCCAGGACCCTGGGATCATGACCTGAGCCGAAGGCAGAGGCTTTAATCCACTGAGCCACCCAGGTGCCCCAGGCCCTCATATTTTTAATCTTTATAAGAGAAAACAGAACAGCACTTGCTAATGAGAGGCCCATTTGCCATTGATTGTGTCTCCCTCTTCCTGTGAGTTCTGGTTCTAAGTCCTTTTTTCTAATTTAAAAAAGTTCTCTTGGCTCTTCAAGGTACAGAGGAGACCTGGCGTGGAAACCAGGGGGAGGAAAATGGAGGGCTTGTCATACGTAGCTTCATTTGATGGGTTCATTTTGATCTTGGCTTTTTCCATATTTTTTTTTTCCTCATTAGAACTTCAGAAATAATTACCTCTGTTTCTTCTTGGGGAAACCAAAAGAGACAAGTGTCCCACAGCTGTGATTTCTTTACTTTTCTTTCTTTTTTTTTTTTTTAAGATTTATTTATTTATTTGGGTGGGGGAGGGGCAGAGGGAGAGAATCTTTCAAGCAGACTCCCCACTGAGTGCAGAGCCCTGAGGCAGGCTCGATCCCATGATCCCATGATCCCATGAGCTCATGATGGGAGCCGAAGCGGAGAGACCGGACACTCAACTGGCTGAGCCACGCACAGGTGTGATTCTAATGCTGAGTCACTCTTTCACTGGAAGAGGCACAAAGCCATATTTTCTCCTCAGCCTTTCTTTCCCCATCTTGGAGTCTCAAACTCATCACTCCCAATCATGGCATAGGCGCTCTTGCCACCGCCTGGCCTGGCCAGTGCCCCGGCTTCCTCCTCCTTGCTTGCATCTCTGCACGGGGCTCCAGTTATGAGTCCTTGTTGGCGCTATCCCAGTCTGCCACCATGCCCCAGGTCCTCATGCTCTGAGAAGAGACTGCTGACAGAAGTAAATGCTGCACACATGGCAGTCATACCCTAGAGACTTGGTTCTCAGTTTGGCCCCGGTTGGTCCCCACGTTGCTGAAGACCCTCCTGCACCTGCATAGCTGATGAATAATGTCGCTACAGATGCTGGGTAAGATTTTTCCTAAATTAAGGTCGATCCTGTAGTTTGGGAGGCTTACTGTGGACGATTCCCCAGGAAAATCTGAGTTGGGAAGCTGCTTTGCTCTTCCCCAAGGATCTGAGGAGCAGGTTGTGACAACCTCCAAGGTGGGGGCGGGGCTTGGGTGGGGTCAAATCATGACCCCATGGTCAAATCATGCCAGGCTCCTGGCTTCATGGTCAAATCATGACCCCATGATCAAATCATGCCAGGCTCCTGGGAAATAGTCAAACTTTTTTTCCATGACCTGTGAGGCCCTATAGGAGCTTCCCACCTTTCTGAACTCATTCCAGGCACCTTCCTCCCCCTTTCCCCTCCCTTTTATGTCCCATATTGCATGTTGCTCTTCCCGTGCCTAGAATACTTTCCTAACACGTCTTTCCTGCCTTCCTGTCATCCAGGTTTGTTTGTTGTTGTTGTTGTTTTTAAGATTTTATTTATTTACTTCTTAGAGAGAGCATGAGTGGGGGCGGGGAGCAGAGGGAGAGGGGAAAGCGCTCCCCACTGAGTAGGGAGCCTAGATGTGGGGACTCGATCCCAGGACCCCAAGATCATTACCCGAGCCAAAGGCAGACACTTAACCGACTGAGCCACCCAGACACCCCTCATCCAGTTTTTAGCTTAATTATTACCTCCTTGGTTGGTTGTTCCCACCTCTTCCTCCATTTTTTTTCCCTTGCAATTAATTATACCTATGTGAATTTATATTTTTATCTCACCTGTTTATTTATTTTTTTTGTCTTCCTCTGGTAGAGTAATCTCTATTAAGACCGAAAGCTTGTTGTCTCTTTGGAGGTAGTTTAGACAAAATAGAAACCTAGCATGTATGCTTCTTCCTCTTTGTTCAGTGTTCAAGTTTACCATTTGACCTTTGTTATTCCTTCACACTTGAAATCTGCTCACCAATCTTTGGATCCACTGTCTGATCTCTAGTTTTGCTCCAGACTCTTAACAGGTCTCCCTGCCTCTGCTCCGACCTGGCTCTCCTCTATTCTCCACACTCTTGCTAAAATGGTGTTTCTGAGCTTGAAATCTCAGCATGTCACTCCCCCACCTTCACTGATGCCCCAAACTGTAAATGTGACCTTCAGTGCCCTGTGTGAACTGGCCTTGGCCAGTCTCTCACCTGCATCCCCTCCATGACCCATCCCTTTTCTACCCAGCAGTCGCAGATTTGCATATTCACTTCTCTCTGTGGCTCATGATCTCACCTGTCATATGGCTTCCTCATAGATAACTCCCTCTGCCTGGACCTCCCACTTATGTCAGGACTCTGCTTGAATGACCTGTTCTCCGTGGAGGCTCTCACCCAAGTCTGTCTGGTTAGACACTTGCCCCTAGGTTCCTATGGCCATCCTCCTTTAAAGCATTCGTGGTTCTGTATGCTCTTTGCTTGTCCGTTTCTCACATTGGAATCGGAACCCCCTTGAATATAGGGACTGTGTCCAGCTGAAAAGGAAAGGAAAAAACGAGCAAAAAAAATGGTCAATGAATGGCCCAGTAAGACAATACAGTGCATGTGCTATAGAGTTTCCACGGTTGTTAAAGACACCACGGAGAAAGGACTTTGACTTTGGGCTTTGACGGTTGGCCAAATGCGTTCTACGGCCAGGGAGGAAATATGACTATTTGGGGCTGAAGGGAATGGAAGGGAGTCCAGGGTGGTTAGAAGGTTGTAGAGGGCCATGGGGTCAAGGAACTATCTTACAGCCAGATCCCTGGCAGTTGGAATGCTCCAGCATGAAGTTAACACTAACTGTGAAGGCCATGGGGAGTTGCCTTTGTTTCTGTATAAGGGTGTGATGTGGACTGATTTATGAGTCAGAAAGAACCACCTCGCAACAGGGTGAAGGATGGAGTGCAGAGGGGAGAGGATGGGATCAGTAAAGCCTGCAAAGCCCGAGTCAGTCATCTGGGTGCGTGATGATGAAGAAGCCCAGGGCTGAGGCAGGGCTGGGGTGGTGCGGGTGGTGCGGATGAGGTGGGGGGTAGGTGGGAGAGTCCCTGTGGGAGGAGAACAGACAGCGTCTACTGTGGGAGAAGAAGAGGGAGCGTTGATCGGCTGGGAGGATGGTAAGGCGGACGTGCAGCGGGGCTGCCCAGCCGAGCATCTCAAACAATAGCCCACTGTACCCAATGCTGCTGAGTGCTTAGTGGGAGGAGTGTTGCTCCAAGCTGTGCATTGCAATTTAAGAGGACGTTCAAAAAAATGTAGCCGATTCTGGAGCAAGGAAGGGCCTGGAAACCTTGACCAAGGACAAGGGAACTCCAGAATCCAAAGTTGTTAGTTTGGCGCCCACTCCCACAACGCCAGGGGCAGTGCCATGGCTGCCTTCGTGGATTTGAAGTCGGACCTGTCGAAGAGATACTGCACCTGTCCGCAGGGTGGAACCAACCCTAGGGGTGAGCTAGGACTGACAGCAAAAGCGTATTGTGTCTCCGTATAAGGGAGGTCTTTCTAAGAGGCAGAGCTGTGAGCTACCTTGCCAGCTGAGAGCTTCTGCGAACACGTGGCCAAGCAGAGAGTAAGAGACCCTGTTAGGATCCCTAGAAAGGGATGTTGGGGGTCAAAGGGGAGATGGGGTATAGTCTTAGGGCTCCAGAGGCTTAATGTGTCCTTCCATGGATGTCCTAATTCACGCCATCTTTTTAGCACCTGGTGCTGGCAATGGGACTTTGATGGGGGAGGGGACGTGTTATGGGCGCCCCGCTGTCACCCATGGAGGAGGAGCTCGGGCTACAGAGGACCCTTTGGGTACTGGCAGCCATCTGCTGTCCTTGATCACTTCCTTTCTCCTCTACCCCGTTGTGCATGGATTTGTACTCAGAGCTGATGTGGCTAGAAGGGGCTCTGGTCATTCTGGGCCCTCGGTACCAGCCACATAGCGGTCGGGGGGAAGGCCCCCAGTTATTAAACTTGGAATTCGTCCTTCCTTCAGTGTTTTCACACAGAGAACAGGGCCAGTCTGGTGTCTGGGTCTCTTGTGCAGGGAGTCCCTCTTTCTAGGAGGTAGAAGGGAGTTCCCCTTCTACCTCCTCCTTCCATATTCATCTCATGACCTCACTAGCTAACTACCTCTCTTCTCTCTTTCTTTCTCTTTCTTGCTCTCATCTAGGGCTTTATCAGCCATTGACAGATCAGAAATCTTCTCTTCAGTGGTCTGGCAATCAGAGAATATGCCCGAGTGTTAACAAACATATGAATGATAGGGGGACCTGGGTGGCTCAGTCGGTTAAGCATTTGACTCTTCCTTTTGGCTCAGGTCGTGATCTTGGGGTCGTGCGATCGAGCCACGCCTCAGACTCCATGCTCAATGGAGAGTCTGCTGGAGATTCTCTTTCCCTTTCTATCTCTGTCTCTCCCTGCCCCCTCTCAAATGAATAAATAAATCCTTAAAAAAAGAGAAGATTCTGTCTCTCCCTCTCCTTTTGCCTCTCCCCCTCTAAAATTATATATTTATATATTTAGTATATATGATATATAGAACATATATACAAATGATAAAGATTTCATAATTTATACAATTGGAGCTAATATTTCTCTACCATTTATTAGGGTCAGGCCTCAAAACAGCCCCGTGATCTCAAGAAACAACCTTGGTGAAGTTAAGTACGTTATCCACAGTCCTTCCTCTAGGAAGAGGCAGAGTTCAGGGTCTAGGTCCAAAGCGGAGCCTTGATCTTGATGTGCTACACTATACCACCTCTTTTTGTCTGTTTCTTCCCCTCCCCAATCCCCCCAACCCCCCCACCCCTGGATAGACCTTCAGGTAAGTCTAACTCATAGACAGAGAGTCTTCAAACTTCCACTGTCTTTTCGGACTGAAATTCCCTGGGAACAGGAACTAATCTCACCTTGAGGCTAAGAGCCCCCCATGACTTGTGTTGTCTAATATACAGTATTAAAATCACTAATACATTTTCATATTTCTATATGTTGAAATGATGCTATCTGGGATATACTAGGTAAAGGGGGTGTTAAATTTAATTTCACCTGGTTCTTTTTTTTTTTTTTTTTTTAAACGTGGCTATTAGAAAACTTAAGGGTTACATTCTGTGGCTCTCGTCAGTTTCCCTGGACCTGGGAGCTGTGGGAGAGGTAGGTGGTGCCTTTTCTTGGAGTCCAACTCAAGTGTTCTATTGAAGGGAAGAAACTAGAGGGAACACCGGAAACCAAATCCCTGTAAATTCTGTGAATGACATTCCATGTGACCAAACCTGGAACTTCACCGTGATTTCACATTCTATGTCCCTTTCATCCTGCAGACTCCCTCATGTTTTTTGTTTTTGTCTTTGGAAAGTGGCCTCATGCTCACAGTACCCGGGGTCCTTCTGGCCTCTGGCCTGTCCTCCTTTCCAGAAAGCCAGCCCTGAGGCTAAGCACGCAGCTTCCCTTCTGCCCCCTGCTCCTTCTTTCCACCTGGTTCCCATTCTGCGCTTGGGGGCTGTGGAGCTGTCTGGGCCTCTGAGGTCTACAGGGCACAAAAGCATCCCTGGAAATATCATGAAATGGGGACATTTACATTGACCAGAATTCCTTTCTGGGTGAGAATGGCTTTGGTTGAATTGTTGGAATAATTTGGGATGGGGCTCTTCGTGAAGTGGAGTGTAAGGAACCCAAAGGCCTTAGGCGGGTCCTAAAGTCACTAAATGGCCTTTAAAGAGTGTAGATTTGGTTAATTGTGGAGCTTTTGTTCTGCGAAGGTGGGTGTGCAAGTTTGAAGGAGAGGTGGATTGCTTGGGGCAGCAGAGAGAAGGCCGGTGGCCACGGGGATTCCACTCTCCTCTTCATTTACGCAGCAGGTGTCCTTCTGTCAATATTTTAATGAATAGCCCTCCTTGAGAAAGCAGATCATTAGTGTCTGGGGCACCCACAAGACTTAGGGTGGCCCCAGCATGCTCTGATGAAAAGCATTTTTCCTGTAGTTGTTTTTACTGTCCGACCTGCTTTGGGTAGGACCCTGGGCGTCTGTTGACCATCAAAAAAATGACAGCTCTGCGTGCACATGATGCACTTCTATGCTCTAAGAAGCCTTCTCCAGGAAAGCAAGGCGAGGACGTTCAGGTCTTCAAAGGAGACTATTGATTTCTAGGATTTAGTAAATAGACCTCTTGCCTTAATGAGAAATGCAAACAAATACATCCTCCAACGGGGTTGTGAGGCCAAAGAAACAATGGAAGAGGTAGGGAGAAGGCCTGAGAAATATTTGCTCAGACTATTATCCATCTGGCCAATATGAAAAGAAGGAAAAAAACAGAAACAAAAAAATAGGCCCTTTCATCAGTCTGCTCTTTCCCTCTTCTTCCACCCCCTAGATCCTAAACAGTCCCGTTCTTTTCTATAACCCAGAGCAACACCATCTCTAACTGCTTTCTCATTGTCCCTCCTCATCCTCCTTAAGCACTTAAGCTGGTAATCCGCAAAGCGTGGATGCTGGCGAAATTAAGATAAGGGACTGAAAAAAGGGACTTGTTGGCAGGGCCTGCAGTGAGGGTGCCGTCGCGATCAGTCCTAGTCCACCTGGACCCCCAGGACTGATTAAGAGATGTTCTCTTCTAAAGGCCAAGGAGGACTCCAATAAGCCCCCGGCCAGGAGCCCTCTGCAGAGCACAGGACTGCCCAGCCGATCAGGCACATGATCCTGGCAGAAGCAGGTGGCCTGAGCCTGGGGGCCCAGCTCTTTGAGCTGTGCCTGGAGATTGTGTGAGACACCGCAGCTGGGCACCCCTGGGCCAGTTGGTTCCGGAAACAGAGGAGGGGTGGTAAGTCTGCTGAGCCACAAGGAGTTGTTCCAGACAGAGTCACAGGTCTCCTGAGGGTGTCCGGGGCCCCCGGGCTTGTCATCTCCACACCCTCTGAGGGGTCTGCTCTGCAGAGATGCCCCTGGCAGTTATGATTGCCAAGAGAGATGCGCTCCTTCCAAAAACAGAGGCATGGGTTAGTCTCTTCTACGGAGCAGGGGAGCAGCAGTTGGCTGGTAATACTAGTCCCGTGAGCAGATACCTACGGGGCCTTCCTGTGTGCCCGTCCTAGGCATGGTGGATGCACTAAGTTTATTAATTTTATAACAATTCTGAGGTATTGTCCCCTTTTTATAGATAGGGAAACTGAGACACAGAGTGGTTAAGGAATTTGGCTATGATCACACATTTAAAGAGAAGAATATGCATTCACCCGGAGTCTGGGCTCTTAAGCACTTGCTAAGTTGCCTTTCGTTGTAGATTTTCTCCCTGGTGCATTTCTTTGTTTAGACTTTTATTTATGTATTTACTTATTTATTTATGTGACAGAGAGAGAGAGAGAGAGAGAGAGCGTGCGCACAAGCAGGGAGAACAGCAGGTAGAGGGAGAGGGAGAAGTAGGCTTCCACTGAGCAGGGAGTCTGAGGGACAGGGAGCTTGATCACAGGACCCCGGGATCATGACCTGAGCCGATGCTTAACCCACTGAGCCACCCAGGCGCCCCTTGTTGGTGCATCTTTTTGTTTATTTGTTCCTATCCCAGTGAGGGGAAACCATGGCTGTATTTAGCAGTCCTAAGCAGATTCACTTTAGAGACTGGTTCCATTCTAAGGCTCAGGCCTCTCCGACTCTGTACAGAACTCGGTAACGCTCCAAAGAGGACTGATGCGAAGTGCATATACCTGTCTTGGTTGCAAGCGTGTGGAGGGAACTTGGGTGGACCGCATTTTTATGATCTGGTCTGTCTGGTTGTGGTGTGTAGTTGTGGCCTCAGGTGCAGGGTCTATGTAACTCCATCTAAGTGCAAATCCGCAGCCTGCAGTAGGAGCAGGAGCGGGTGATGGAGAAGAGGCTGATGGTCCCAGGGGAGCTCTGAGCTGGGAGGCCATGGGTAGGGAGCTGCTGGGAAGGCATACTGGAGGGGAGCTTCCTCCTTCCCGCTTCTAGGTAGCTGTTGCAAAGCTGGGAGGTAGGGCCATGTCTGCAGTGGCGGGGGCGGCCCGCAAGGCCAGTTTGCCCACTTTGGTCATTGCTTAGAGGCTGAGCATGGACAGGGCTAAAGGGAAAGGGCTTATTAAAAAATCACGATACGCTAGGGGAGAATAGTCAGAGTGAAAGACAGGCGCTGCGTTTTACAGAAAAAGGAATATCTGAAGAGACGTAATTAAGAGAGCACCCAGAAGGAGACTTTAGAGTGCGTATAATTAGTATTTTCAGAGAGCTCTGAGAAAATAGCATTCTAGACCACATCAACCTGCCATTCAAGTAGCAAGGTAAAGCAGAAATGTTTTAAGCAACAAAACACTTAAAAATATGCCACTTGTGAAACTTACATGAAATGATTAATAGACAATATACTTCAGCTATATTAAAAACCAACTCAAAAGGAAGATATGGAAATGGTAGTGAGCAGAAAAATAAGCATAATTTATAATGGAGCATTAATTATTTAATTGAATGTTAATCATTTAAAATATAATAAAATTTAGAACTAAATTCCCATATAGTTTCACGATGTGGAAGCTCGGGGAGTAGGGGAGAGGACAGGAGTTTATAAGTACTGATTGAATCCAGGCTTCAGTGGATAAATGTGAGCCTTCTGTAAATGTAACGTAAGTTTAAATGTATGTGTTAGACACTTGAGTAAACTACTAAGTAACAGAAACAGGAGTACAATGTCTGAGCAATTAAAGCAAAAGCATGGAATAAAAACAATGCATAAAACAAATAACAATCAATCTGATACATTTACCAAAGAATAAATAACAGGGAACAATAAATAGAATACACACTAAAGCGATGACTGGGACAGACAGAAAGTCGGAGAAATAAATGTAAATGGTTTAAAGAACCCTGTTAAAAACGAAAGAACTAGAGCTTCGACAAGTTTATATCCATCTGTATGTTTTTTATGAGACATGAAATGAAATGACCCAAGAGAGATGGAAATATAGGATGAGTGAAGATAATGTAAGCAAATGCTATTTGACCATAATGATAACAAAAGCCAAACATATTAATATTGGAACATCAAATCCAAGGCTAAAAGTGCTTAAAGGGAAAAAGCAACCTATATCGTGGTGATAAAAGGTTGAAATTAGCAAGTATACCTGTCGTGACCCTTTAGGAGCACCATAGTTTCATACTACTGAAGTCAGAAATCTCTAAAAATGAGAGAAAATGTACATAACGTTGTTTTAGAAACTAAGAGATCAAATGAGCAAAATTTAAAATGAACTGTAGAGAATATGAATAATAATTATCGAATGATATGTTCGAATTATCAGTATCATGAGTCGGTTACTTGGGTCTTTATACAGATTGAAGATGCGTTTTGTTTGGCAATTTCTTTATACTGTCCCAGAGTCCCTCCCTCCCTTCTCCCACTTCTTCAGTCCCGCCCTCCTTTCTTAGATCCCCTCTTCCCCTTTCCCTCCCCCTTTCCCTCCCTTCCTCCCTCCCTTCCTTCCTTCCTTCCTTCCTTCCTTCCTTCCTTCCCTCCTTCCATTCACATCCCTTTTGAATTTATTTATGGTAAATGATTCAGACAGTAGAGGAAGAAGTCTCTATCCTTCAGTTTTCCAGTTCCATATGTACCTACCATTTTCACTTTATGTGTCCTTCAATATAATCTGCGCAAACACAAATTTATACCAGTGTGTATGCACTTATGTATTTAGGTATATCTGTTTTTTTAAAAATGCATATATAGGGGCGCCTGGGTGGCTCAGTGGGTTAAAGCCTCTGCCTTCGGCTCGGGTCGTGATCCCGGGGTCCTGGCATGGAGCCCCGCATCGGGCTCTCTGCTAGGCAGGGAGCCTGCTTCCTCCTCTCTCTCTGCCTGCCTCTCTGCCTACTTGTGATTTCTGTCTGTCAAATAAATAAAATCTTAAAAAAAATGCATATATATGTGGGGGCGCCTGGGTGGCTCAGTTGTTAAGTGTCTGCCTTCAGCTCAGGTCATGGTCCCAGCATCCTGGGATCCAGCCCTACATTTGGCTGGGCTTCTTGCTCCGAGGGAAGCCTGCTTCTCCCCTCTCTCACTTCCCCTGCTTCTGTTCCCTCTCTTGCTGTGCCTGTCTCTCTGATAAATAAATCTGATAAATTATCAAATCAATTATCAAAAAAATCAAAAAAATCTCTGATAAATAAATAAAATCTTTTAAAAAATGCATGTATATATATGGACATATGTATTTCCCCATAGTAATAAATATTTTTCCACAAGTGTCATTTTAAAGTTCTAAATAAGGTTCTGTTGTATGGGTGTATCTTTTTTTTTTTTTTTTTTTTTTAGCTATTGTGAGTAAAGTGTCTATGACCACTCCCTCTACATATGTTGGCAATCAGTTTCTGAAAGTGGAATCAAATGTGGATTAGTGGAAAGAGACATTTTTAAGACTTTTAAATGTGTTGCCACATGATTCCCAGAATATTTTATTTTTCTTGTGGATTCAGTACAAGTTGTTCAGATACTAGCATAACTTGATATTTAAAAAGTGGTAAAGTCTTAGCTAGGAAGTTTGCTAGCGATGAACTGAGGGTTGAGGAATACCAACCACTTTCTACCTGAAGACTCAGTCTATTTTTGTGTGTTCAAATCTGCCAACCCAAATTTGCTGTCACCAAGACCAAGCTCTGTTTGTGTGTGTTTCTCACCCGAAGATGGCTAAGCTGGTGGGGAGAGAGTGGGAGGGAATGAATGAAGAACTCAGTATACCTTGGCTTCCTCTCAAGTTTAGCCTTCAGTGTGCTCTGTAACTTTGTAATAGGATGAAGATGGAAATAGTCTTTTAAAAAAAATTATTTATTTGAGAGAGAGCTGGGGGTGGGGTATGGTTAGGGTTAGAGAGAGAGGAAGAGAAACACTCACACAGACTCCACACTGAGTGTGCAGAGCCAAAGAATATTATTCTTTATAGAGGCTGTGACAACATGGCAAATTTTGTTTTAGAGGGTTATACAACTCTTTTAAATAAGTCAAGAAAGAAGGCAAACAAAACATGTTTTAGAGCCTAAAGCACCAAATTTAGGATGGACCATGGGGAGTCCAAAGAACAATATACCCCTAGTATTATCCTTTATATGTCCCCGATATCACCAATGAAAGGATTTCCCAGAAAAATAAATTTAGAATTTGCAAATACTACTCATTCCACCAATATCTTGAAGATTTGTAATTGACATTAGCATAATGATGGCTCCGGAAAGTCCAATTAAAAAAAATTTCCTTAACTTATTTTACTCAGCATTTTTGAAGTTTATTTCATCAGTGACTGACCCCCACCTTTTAAAAACCTGGTAAATGCCCTCAGAATGTGTGTTCTGGAGAAGACATTTTGAGAAAGGCTGGTCTATAATATGGTGGATTCATTGAGATGAAACCAAAATATTTTGTTGGTACAGAGTCCTAGTAGCTATCTTGAAACTATTGAATGGCAAGATTGGTATTTTGGGAGCCGTCCTTCAGCTGAGTCAGAAATGAGTCATGCTGAACTAGATGGCTTTACCCTCTCATGTCTCTGTTGAGTACATCTTAATCCTATGATATAATTAGCTTGTTCCTTTAATTATGAGCTGTTAAAGAGGTTTTGTGATTTTTTTCAGATACCTATGGACAGGTATAGGCTACATGACTTAGTAATACTATTTTGTAGAGTTGGCATTTTCTATATCTACTCTGATGATAGTCTTTGGATGTCCATTTATTCTCAGAAACACAAATTGAAGCAGGCAGGCAGATTAAGGGAAGAAAGAGGAAGCCATTGTAGTAGAAAGCCCACCCCCGTACAGATCATATATTAGTCTAACATCGGGTTGTGTTGCCTGATCAGTAATGGCTGACAGAGATTCCTTAATTCTGCCTGTCAGTAATTAACAGGAAATACCTTAATTATATGCCACTATTTTTAAAAATTATAAATAGCATAGATCAATCTTTCTACTTCACTCACTACTCGTGTCTTTATTCTTTATTATGCTATAAATTACTTCTGCTAAACAGATTTAAAGCAAAGCTTGGGCTTCATTTTATTTTTATATCTTTATTGCTTGCTTTTTTTTTTTTTAAGATTTTATTTACTTGAGAGAGAGCAGAAGCAGAGGGAGAAGCAAGCTCCATCCCAGGACCCTGGGATCATGACCTGAGCCTAAGGCAGAGGCTTAACCCACTGAGCCAAACAGGTGCCCTATTGCTTGCATTGGTTTGCAAATTGATGGATACTCATTCTAAAGAATTCAAATAATCAGAAACATCTAAAGTAAAAATTACATGTTCACCTTTTCTTTGACCCTACTATTCAAGTAATCAGTATTGATGGTTTGATGTGTATATTTTTAGATCTGGATAAACATTTACATTTGTATTCATTTATTCACATATACTTTTTATTTTCACAAAATTTTATCTTAACTAATTGTATGTTCCTAGAACTTGCTTTTTTCCCCCCTTAACTATTCCATTTTGGCCTATATAGATCTATCTCATTTATTTTAGGGCTCAACCTGAGTGGTGGGGGAGTCTTTTAGGACTGAACCCTTAACCTGTGGGATTTGATGCTCTCTCAGGGTAGATAGTGCCAGAATTGAGTTGAATTCTCAGACATCTTGCTGGTGTCTAAGAATTGCTTATTAGAAATATGGGGGAATGCTCCCACCCTGTTGCAAGGAATTGGGTCCAGAATAACTTTCACCGTGTGGAATACAAATCTTCAAAGTCATGCATATGTATAAATGTATAATATATACAATATCTATGTTTAAATGTATGATATATGGTATATAATAGACATATAATTTACAGTGTTTTTATATATATATATATATATATATATATATATATATATATATATATATGAAATGTGTGGTTGCATTCCTCCAAGTATGGAGATTTTATTATATGTGTGTCTTTGTGCTCATGTATAAGAACTCAAGATCTTCTACATAATTTCCCAGCCAAAATGATTTTTTTTAGATGTAAATTTGATCATATCACTTCCCTGCCTGAAACTCTTCATTGGCTCTCCGCTGAACTTAGGCAATATCCCCGCTCTCTAACACGGTCCATATGGCTCTGATTTATTCACCCCTGCCAGCCTCTGCAACTCCCATCTTGTGACACTCTCCCCATCACTCCCTGGTCTTGAGCCATCTCTGTTTCTTCAGTTAGTTGAATGAGCCTTTGCATAGCCTCTTCTGGAATACTCTTCTTCCCATTGAGTTTTAGAGAATGCTACATGGCTGCCGAACCCTGCTGTTCCTTTGGCACCTTTTTTATTCCCAGCTATGATTCTTCCATTAGGAAATTTATCATAATTTTGAGAGTATATGTATTTGTTGATTTAGTCAACAACCTATATATTTTTTTCTTCTATTTTTTTTAGTCCATGTTTTATTTATTTCTGCTCTAATCTTTATTATTTCCTTCCTTGTACTAGATTTGAACTTTGTTTTTCCGTTTCCAGCTTATTTAGTTGCAGGGGTAGGCTGTTTGAGATTTTTCTTTTTCTCAAAGTAGTTCTCTATATACCACTATAACCTTCCCTCTTAGAAGTGCTTTTTCTGCATCTCAAGATTTTGGATCATTGTGTTTTCATTTTTATATGTGGCCATGTATTTTTTAAAATTTCTTCCTTGAATTCTTGGTTAACCCATTCATTGCTGAGTATCCTGTCATTTAGCCTCCATGTATTTGGATTTTTTTCCTTGTAATTGATTTCTAGTTCCAGAGTGTCGTGGTCAGAAAAGATGCTTGATAGGATTTCTTCTTCAATTTAGTGAGAATTGTTTTGTGGCCTAAACATGTGATCTATTCTAGAGAACGTTCCATGTGCCCTTGAAAAGAACGTATATTCAGGGACGCCTGGGTGGCTCAGTTGGTTGGACGACTGCCTTCGGCTCAGGTCATGATCCTGGAGACCCAGGATCGAGTCCCGCATCAGGCTCCCAGCTCCACGGGGAGTCTGCTTCTCCCTCTGACCTTCTCCTCGCTCATGCTCTCTCACTGCCTCTCTCTCAAATAAATAAATAAAATCTTTAAAAAAAAATAAAAAAGTAAAAAAAAAAAGAATGTATATTCAGCTGGTTTGGGATGGAGTGTTCTGTATATATACTTGTTAGGTCTATCTGGTCTAATGTGTTGTTCAAAGCTACTGTTCCTCGTCAATTTTCTGTCTGGATGATCTATCCATTGACTTCAGTGGGTGTTACAGTCCCCTACTATTATTGTTACCTTTATAATTCCTTCCATTGGAATGTAAGTCTCATGAAGTTTTCAACACTACTATATCCTTAGCCCCTAGCGTATAAAAGGTACTTAATAAATAGTGGTAATAATAATCAAACAAACCCTTAAGAAGCTCTTCACAACACTGCTCTAAGTGTGAGATCTACAAACACAATTATTCCTCACTATGGTCCTAAATTGGTATACTATTATTCTCATTTTACAGATGAAGAAACTGACATGGACAAATGGTTCAGTCACCTGCTCAAGGTCATACAGCTGGGAAGTGGCAGGATGGGGACTTGAATATAAGTAGGTTAGGCCCCTGCATCTGTGCTCTCATCCAATGAAACAGTGTTTCAAAATGATTAATGTGAGAGCTTTAATACACGTCAGTTAAAAACAAACAAACAAACCACTCTGGAACAAAAGTGCAGCAACTGTCTGCCATTTTGATATTGTCCATAGGGTTCCTTACTGGTGTAAGACAGTTTGCTTTATTTGAGCTTATTTTTGAGGTATTTTATCATGGATCATTACCCACATTATGTTCAAAATTATTATATAGAATAAACGTTAAAAAGCAATATGGGTGTATTTTTGATGGGAAAAATTTTGAGTTTAAAAATGAAAAGATCTAAGAAACACATGATTATTCATAGTATCACTGCCAAATTTTCCTCCAAAAAGGTTATATTGCTGTTCTTCACTTTTCATAGTTCATGAAAGTGCTCCTTCCCCACACTGTCCCAAACACTGACTGTGACTGGTCTTAGCTTTTTGGTCACTTGGATATTTGTTTTGAGTAACAAGACGTTAGTCTTTGTTTAAAGAGAAATCAAGTGCATGTGTGTACTTGGTAAATGCTTTTTTGCTAAGAGCTTGGTATTTTAAGAGCTTTGCATAAATCATCTCATTGAGGCTTCACAGCATTATGTGTGGGGCATGTGTGTGTGTGCACGCACACGTGCGTGCCACTCTAGGATTCTTTTCATCCAGCACAACTATATTCTTAGTTATACGTTTGAGAATAAAGAGGTATACCACTTAATTTCTGCCCTTAAGGAACATGCAGTTCAGTGAAGATGCCAGACTAACACTTAGGACTCGGAGGTAAACAGTGCAGAGCAACACATGAGTCAGTATTAAACTGGGGACCACAGGCCACAAATGACAGATCATCCATAATGTGTTTTGAGTGCCATTATATGCAGGACACTAAGATAGGCCTTCAAAAGAGCCAAGAGGAGAGAGGTGTAGTACCTATCATCAAGAAAAGCAATGGGTAGATGGAAGTCAGTGATGGCTGCAGATGCAAAATCTGATTAGACCTTGAAGAACAATAAGATGTAAAGAGATCGGGGTGTGGCTCTTCCAAGGAGGACCACAACGGGGAGTGAAGAGACAGGGTTAAGAATGAATGGGACCTATTTTGGAGACTGTAGTTGTTTTTCCTTATGAAGAGTGATCTTACAAATAAAAATCACCTGGCTGTATCTGGAAATGTAAGAGATAGTTGGAACTAATTAATGAAACACCATGTAATTGCTGTGTGGTAGAGCCATCAGGAATCATCTAGTATTCACTAAGGTAATTTAAACTAGTTTTCAAGGATGAGAGGAACTGAACACTGAAGGACTTCTTGATAGGATTCTATTTGGCCTCAACAGCTTCCTGAGTGTTCCACTATCCCAAGGCATATGGCAGGTATTTCTAGGGCTCCATATGAGGGTTTATGTAAATTTACCTACCCGTTTGCCCTTAAGAAAGTAAAATAAGCAATTTGTTCTGAAAACTGAAAGAAGTCTTCCAAACCCTACCTCTATGTATCTAGTTACCTACCACAAACATGGAATCCTGAAAGATGAATTCTGTAAATAGGAAAAGAGCTCACCCATCTTCTTTAGTAAGTTGACTTTTTCAAGACATCAGTAAAACACATGAAGAGCGCCCACTTTAGAACTAGCAATCTTCAGTCTCAAAGATTCATTACAATGTGTCCAAAGAAGTCTGTGGCTATTCCCTTGTGGCCAGAGTGGGAGAGGAGGTGATGATCCTCCTTTGTAAAACTTGCTTTCGAAATTGTGGACAGTTTTCTTAACCTCCTTTGTGAAATGCGGATAATGATATCTATTCCATACTTGGTCAGATAAGAGAGTATTTAAATGAACAGTGGTTTCCACACTGACCACATTTTCTAGATACCAACTGCAAGATATGTATGCTATGTTGTGGATTTTTTTTTTTTTTTTTTTTTTTCAGAGTGGATTACATAAATTTGAGAGAGCCAGGTAACCCCCCAGGAAAAAGGGAAGGCAACTAACCTTCCCTGGGTGTCTATTATATGCTCAGTGGCTGATAACACTTACTTTTTGGCTGGACAGTAATGTTTACCCATATGTGTAGGCTGAACCTATGTGTTACTTATAAATTCTAAAGGATCTTTAGCAAGATAAGATACCTTGTTCATGTTAGAATATGCACAGCAGGAGTCCCTCAGTGGCTCAGATGGTTAAGCATCTGCCTTAGGCTCAGGTCCTGATTTTGGGTCCTGGGATGGAGCCCCATGGCAGGCTCCCTGCTCAGTGGGGAGTCTGCTTCTCCCTCTGCCCCATCCCCCCTGCTCATGCTTCCTCTGTGTCTCTGTCTCAAATAAGTAAAATCTTTAAAAATATATATATATGTACCACAATTTCTGCTATCATTTCAACCCGAATTTGAAATAATGGGCTTTGACCAATGTTACAGATGTAAGAGAATGATAGAAAACCCCAGGGTTTTCACATCTGCTAGGCTGGTGACACACTACACTGTAAGATCAAGTTGTTTTTATGACCTTTGCTTGGGTAAATATAGGTAAGTTATTTTGGAAGTCACGAAAATGGTATTATTTAAGTAAGGCTTTTTGGCTTTTACCCATAAAGGAGGAATTTGCTTTTTGCTTGTGTTAGAAATTGCCGTTCTCTGATGGCTCTCCATGATTATCGCTGGTTGGACACTTAAAGTATTTCTTATCAGGAAGATATAATTGGATCCTCCCACGTTTTGTGTCTTCAAATGTATCTCTGAATGGCCACCTGAGAAAGCATTTTGCAGAAACACTTGCTAATGGATTTTTCTTATCCTAGGTTTACTTCTAATGTGACAATAATCACATATATTTCGAAAGTGCTTTTATCCCCAAATACAGCAGAGCCCTTTACAAACTAAATGTGATTCTGAAATCTCTTCAACCCATCCCATCTGTGTGGCTCTCTCTGGTCCTAGAGCAAGGGCAGCCACGAGGAAAAGGGAGTGATTCAGGGTTCCCGGGATGAGACAGGACTAGGAGAGGTAAGGGGGGGTGGGGATTGTTTTCCCTTGGAAATGCTAATCGCCTAGTGTTTAAGCTGAATGCAGATAAGCACTCCAGGAATGAACCATTCTGCCCTGGGCCAGAGTTCGGGCTTCACCCCTCATTTTCTTTTGTTCCGCATTCACCCGGCTCTTAAGAACTGCAACCAGGAAACAGGTCTTAGTTAAGGAGAAGAGTGAAAATTGGGGGGAAGAAAAACAGTGGAACTAGGTGTTTCTGTATAAAAACATCAGTATTCCTTCGTTGTTTTCCTCTTCCTCTCCTGATTTCCAGAACCCCTCAGTAATGTTGCCTGCTTTTTTAATTTAGTAAAAATAGAATCCCATAGTATGTCCTATTTTGTGTTGGCTTCTTTTGCTTAAAATTATGTGGGAAGTCATCCTGAATCTGGATAGAGCAGCAGTTCCTTCGTTTACGCTTGTTAAAAGTATTATATTATATGACTAGGTCACAACTTATTTGGAATGAGATTATTACTAGGGGGACACATCTGTGTAACCACAAATGAAGTCAAGAGGTAGATTGTTACTAGTATTCCAGGAAGAAGCCTCTCACATCCAGGCTTCCCTTTTCTCTTACTTTCCTGATTGCCAATAGCATGAATTAATTTGAACTGTTTTAAAATTTTTATGGAAACGGAGTCATGTACTATGTATTACTCGGTGCAGGCTTCCAGGTTTGGATAGAGCCCTAGTTAATTTGGTTACACTGGTGAACGGCATTGTTCCATGGGATGGATACACTGTAGCTTACTCACCTCTTGTATTGTTGACAGATATTTACATTGTTTCTAGTTTTTTCTATTTACAAATCTTGTTGCTGTGAACATTTCTTGCACCTCTTTTCCTTTCTGTCAGTTATATAACTGGCATAGAATTGTGGGAACTAGCGCATTTTTTTTTTTTTTACCAATTTTAGTTTTAATAGATACTGCCAAGCAGTTTTCCATATTAATTATACCAATTTACACTTTCACCAGCAGTGTATGAGAGTTCTCATTGTTCTCTGTGCTGATAAACACTTGGCCTTGTGATTATCTTTAATTCTAGCCATTTGGGCTGAATAGTAGCATCTCATTATAACTTTATTTGCATTTCTCAATTACTAATGAGGTTGTGTCTTTTCCTATATTTATGGGTCATAGGGCTATTGAGAATAACTAATTTTCACTTACTTATTTATCTTTCAGTTATTGGAGGCAATTTTACTGCATGCGTTATTCAGCTCTTCACGATGTTTTTGTGGCTGCAAACAGACAAGTGAGAAATTTGCCAAAGCTTACTCCTTATAGTGATCTTATAGGTGTATAATTAAAAGATAGCAGAAGACACTTTGGTTAACCCCGGGGAGTGCTGTACCACCAGCCACATTTTCAAATTGCTACTGGCCCAATGAGTCCATCCATTGTGACAAGGTCTACAAAGGAAACTACATTTGCTGTTAAAGAAGAGGGAAAGTGAGGGGTGCTTGGGTGGCTCACTTGGTTGGGCATTTGCCTTCCATGATCCCGGGGTCCTGGAATCCAGCCCCGGGTCAGGCTCCCTGCTCAGTGGGGAGTCTGCTTCTCCTTCTTCCTCTGTCCTCCCCACCCCCACTCGTGCTTGCTCATGGGACTCTCTCTCTCTGCTCTCTCAAGTAATAAATAAATAAGAGGAGGGAGATCGTGGAGATGGGGAGGGGCTATTTTAGACAGCTTTACTGGGAAAGTCTCTTTGAGAAGGTATTTGATGTGAACGTCTTGAAGGAACTGGCCAAATGAAAATGGATTCCTTCGGACTGTATCGTGCACGGGGTACCTGTGATAGGAAGAGATTGTGGTGCTGTGATGAGGAAGGGAGTGTGACGTTGGTCTTTAGCAGATGACTCCTGCTGCTGGGTCAGCAAGGGTCTTCAGGAGGTGCCACAGAGGAACAAGGAGACTTCTCCTGAAGGAAGGGCTAGCGAGTAATGCTGGTGACGTGACAGGGTATTAGTAGTGCAGATGCCACAGAGGGACCAGGTTCTGGATCCATCTTGCAGATGGAGTCCAAGTACTTGGAGAGGGATGATGGGAGGCCAAGAAAAGGGAAGGGACTGAATGAAGCCTGGGCAAGAGGGTGAGTGGGACTCGCGTTTTACTGACTGGAAAAACTAGGAGAGCCTGGCGTGGGAGGGTGGACTAAGGAGTTGTCTTTAGAAAATGTTAGGTTTGAGATACCTATTAGACATCAAAGTGGAAATGTTGAGTGGGCGGTTTATGGACGAGTCCAGAGCAAAGGTGAGAAGTCAGGCAGAGATGTGAATGTGGGAATCAGGTGAAGTTTAATCAAAGTCACAGATTTTGGTTAAGAGACTTACAGATAAGTAAACATAGGAAAGAGGGAAAGGAGAGGAGTCAGGATTGAATCCTGGAGCATGCCAATATTTAGAGATTTGGAGGAGGAAGGAAGAGTCAGCAAAGGAAACTAAAAGTGACCCATCAAGTTGGAAAAAAACAAGAGTGGTTTTGGTTTTGGTTTTTGTTTTTGTTTTTGGAGACCAAGTGTAGAAAATATTTGAAAAAAGAAAAAAGGAAGCAGATGTGTCAAATGTGACGAGAGAGGGAGTGAAATGGGTGTTAGGCGAGATGGAGAGCCTCAGTCATATCCACAGGAGAGGTTTCAGTGCAGCGGTGAGGACCAAATCCTCACTGGAGTGGGTTGAGGGGAGAAGGTGCGGTGAAGAAGCATCAAATCTTCTATCAAGTTTTGATAGAAATGAAGAGAGAAATGAAGCAAGAGTGGAGGGGTTCATGGGATTTATGCACTTTCTTTAATGGAAGAAATAACAAACTGTGCGATGGAAATGATACAGTGAAGGAGGAGAAGATGATAATTCTAGAAAATACAATGAAAGGAAACAAAATGTAGATTTTTAAGAGAAATGGAATTTTAAAAGTTTGCTCAACTGCAAAGGACACTAGCCAAAAGGAAAAGATTCATAAAACTTTGACTATTTGAAATTAAGAAAATAGGTTTTCTTCTTCTCAGAAACATTATTTTCCAAAGCATGAATCATGGATCTTCTGTTTTCTTAGTGGCTGTGTTGGTACAGGATATGAAGATACAAAACATTCAGATATTCATTCTGTATGCTGGTCTGAACAATTACCCGCATTATCCATGGCTTATATTCTCTATAGTTAAGCCATAAAACTGAAGATTTTCTTTCTTTTTTTTTTTAAGATGTTATTTATTTATTTGACTGACAGAGATCACAAGTAGGCAGAGAGGCAGGCAGAGAGAGAGGGGGAAGCAGGCTCCCCACTTAGCAGAGAGCCCAATGTGGGGCTCCATCCCTGGACCCTGAGATTATGACCTAAGATGAGGGCAGAGGCCTTAACCCACTGAGCCAACCAGGCGCCCCAAGATTTTCTAATAAGTGGCCAGATCACTATAAAGAATATTCCATCAAACAACCCAGTAAAAGAAAAAGCAGGTTCAGCTGGCGTTTTGGTGGTACCTCAATGTCTTTACAAAGCAGTTGTGTCACTGGCTAACTATTTCAGCAGTTTCAACAACTGTGAAAGTTGACTGAAACCCTTTCCTAGTTGCTTTTCAGAGTTGCACTAGAAGGAATTCATGTGTTGCATGTGTGTATCCCCTCCTTTTTCTTTCTCTTTACTTCTGCAATCTTTTGTGTTTCTGCCTAGATTAGTAGATGTGTTTTCTGAGATTCCTTTTTTAAAAAAAGATTTTTATTTATTTATTTATTTGAGAGAGAAAGAGAGAGAGTGAGAGAGAGCATGAGCAAGGGGGAGGAGTAGAGGGGGAAGCAGGGTCCCCGCTGCGCAGAGAGCCTGATGTAAGACTCCATCCCAGGACCCTGAGATCATGACCTGAGCTGAAGGCAGAGGCTTAACCAACTGAGCCACCCAGGCACTCTGAGATTCCTTTTTTTTTTTTTTTTTGAGAGAGAGTGAGAGAGAGCACCTGAGTTGGGGGGGAGGGGCAGAAGGAGAGGGAAAGAGAGAATCTCAAGCAGACTTCACGCAGAGCCCAGAGCCTGGCATGGGGCATGATCTGAGTCTAAACCAGGAGTCAGTTGCTTAACCAACTGAGCCACCCAGGTGCCCCATGTTTTCTGAGATTCTTAAATTCTTCCATCAGCCTATTTCATCCATTTTCTGGGCTCTGTTGACAAGTTAGTAAAGGAACTGTGTAAGCAGCACAGCTATCTCTTGTTCTATAAATAAAGACCATTATTAAATTTAATTCTGTGCAAAAATTAAGAGGGAAAAGTGTGCAAAACAAAATAGCTTTCCCAGTACTCGTCTATCGCATACATAATTCGATGTTCTTTTCAAATATCAAACAATGACTACCAGCTATCTAGAAACACTTTTTGGATTCTTTTTCTTTTAAGGAGCTAGTTCTGCTGCATGTTTCTATTTCTTTCGTTTTTCCATTTCTGACTCATCTCGTGCCTTGTGTGCTTGGTGTAACGAATGCAGTTCTACACCTTACATTTCCATATACTCATTTGTAGTGTGTGGTACTTTCCAGGTTTCAGAGCTTTTTCTTCCTCACCCTCTGCCTCACTTGAACTTGGTGCTGATACAGGCAAGGCAGCTGCTGATTTCCAAACTGAGAAACTGAGGCTCAGCAGCTAAGCTGGGTCCGAAACCCAAGTGTTCTGACTCCCACCATATTGGGAGTTATGCCACCTGCCTCCCCGCCGTGTGTTTGCTTCCACGTTAAGCTTACCACAATTTCTGAAAGACTTTTTAATTTCAGGTTGGCTTTGGTAGGATGATCATAAAATTTCATTTCTTTATACTCATTGAAGAATTTAAAAATGTACTTTCTTTAGTTTCACTATCCGTATTATTTGTAATCATTTGTTTGAATGTATGTATTGGAGATGGAGGTTACCTAGACTCAACTGTGGTGATTATTTTGGCAACCGGTATGCAAAGATTGAATTGTTTTGTGTTGTATAGCTGAAACTAATGCAACATTACAGGTCAGTTATATCTCAATAGAAAAGTATATACTGTACATTGGATATGGGCTAGGCATTGTTCTCGTTTCTGGATACAACAACATGGAAAAAAAAGACAGGTTCTTGACTGTTGGGGAATCTGCAATCCCAATGCAGAGGTTTTTTCCAGTAGAGGGTGAATTACCAAATGTCATCCTTTTTGGATCAGTTGGAGGGAGATTTTTGGTGAGTGGCCTTGTTGGGGAAGTCGTTTGTACTGTATGCTTGAGGTCATTGGTTTGGCTTGGTGAATGGTTCAGGTTTCATGAATTTTCTAAAAATGGTGTATGGTTCTAGTGGTTGAAACATGAAACCATGGATCATCTTTGAAATTGATTTGGGCTGCTCA
>PISX010025195.1:0-26538 GCA_004024625.1 Mellivora capensis
ACATATTCCCAATGTCTGTATTGATTAGGTCCCTAGCCTTTGGTACTGTCTCTTGTTCTTTTTTTTGTGGTGAGTTTTTCCGCCTTGTCATTTTTTCCAGATAAGATTATATGAAGGAGCAAATAAAATACTAAAAGGGTGGCAAAGACCCTAGGAAAATGCCCTTTAAAGAAAAAATTGAATTAACTGCAAGTCTAAATAATCATGGGGAGAAAGCCATGAATTCCGCGCTTTGCTTTCTCCTCCTCTGGAGTTCCTCTGCTCTCCTTGTTAACTGAACTTGGTCTTGGCTGGATTTCCTTTGATCTTCTGGGGGAGGGGCCTGTTGTAGTGATTCTCAAGTGTCTTTGCCCAAGGCAGAGCTGCACCGCCCTTACCAGGGGCCGGGCTGAGTAATCCGCTCGGTTTCGCTTTCAGGAGCTTTTGTTCCCTTGACCTGGAGTTTTGAAATAAATTGCAAACTCTCTGACCACAAACTTTACTGGTAATTTCCATGTTGCTGATGCCTTTAATATTATGTGTGTGTGTGTGTGTGTGTGTGTATTTTTCCAGGTTAGAAATCCTACATTTATTCATTCCAGTGATGTGTTTTCATGGTTGAATAGATTCTTTCCTGTTTCTTGCTTTGCTATCAAAACTGATTTCCCATAACTTCCAAGCTTCCAAGATATATACACAATCCACAATCACACCACACACACACACACACACACACACATATGCACGCACGCACACACACACAACCTCTTCAATACTCCCCTCTTTCTTTAATATTCTCTTCTAAGTAATCTGAGCTGCTATTATGGCTTATAACCACAGAACTCAATAGATAGTGTTTTTTTTTTCTTTTTCATTAGATAATCTCAATTTTTTTCCTCAATATAGTGAAAAGTTTTACAACTACTTGGATTAGTTCTATATTTATCATTACTATTCATTATTAAGTGCACTCCTTTGAAGCTATTATGAATCTCACTTCAGCTGTTAATTTTCTTTAAAATTATAACTCTTCTTTTTGTTAGTAAACTTGGAAATGTATTGGCTTACTGGAAAACCTGAATTTGCATCAATTCTACTTCCTTTGTGGAGTAGTAAGCTCTTGAGGTCCACCAAATCTTTATTGTTACTTGGTCAGTGATAGTTCCCAAGAGAATTCCTTATGGAGTATAAGAATTGAATATAGTTTTGATAACCAAATTACTACCTAAAAGTTATAAAACATAAAACTTCATTTCTCATGTTTGTGATATGTAAAATTTTCCTTCTTATGAAATAATTTTTGAAAAAACTTGATCCACATATTTATATATTATTTCAAATCAAAATGTTGGGAGCCATAGCTTTCACACCTCAAACATGGTTTGTCCAGCAGCATTTGATGGAATAATCCAATGCATGCCTATGGCATAGAATGGGCTAGGGTCAATAATTTAAAAAAATAGATTCTGTCCCCATGCATATTAAACTGTACTGGTTTTTTATACCTGATAGATACTTAAGCTGTTCTTATAGATATAGGGGGGAAGCAACGAGATTCAAGATTTAGTTGTATTATATATAGCAAAATGGTAGAACTTGTACTACATCATTGCATTCCTGGGAGTCTGTGATGTTCCTTATTGGGAAAATAGAATGAAATCCTTGTCTATACAACTGGAATAATGCTGATGTATTTACCCTTCCTGCAGCTATTGGAGATAGAAAATGATATAGAAATGAGATCACATTGATTAGAAGATACTATTGTTTGCTATATTATTTATACTTTTTAAAAATAAATACTGGAGGGGCACCTGGGTGGCTCAGTGGTTAAGCCTCTGCCTTCATCTCAGGTCATGATCTCAGGGTCCTGGGACAGAGCCCCGCATAGGGCTCTCTGCTCAGCAGGGAGCCTACTTCCCCCTCTCTCTCTGCCTGCCTTTCTGACTACTTGTGATCTCTCTCTCTGTGTCAAATAAGTAAAATCTTGAAAAAAAAAAATACTGGAATGGATCAAAACCATTTAAATGATGTGAATAAAAGAAAGGATAGATGATAATAATTATCATGATTTGAGAGTTACATAATACCTTCTGTCACATATTCTATCATTTCTGTTCTCTAAGTATATTCTTTCCTGCTCTTGAGGCCTCTCCATATATGGTTAGCTAAAACTAGATTTTAGTTTCCCTGATGGTAAACAAATTAAATAATGCATGTGTTGCTAAATATTAAGTGAAAGTAAACAAGTAAGTTAGAAAAAAAAGTAAGAAAAATAAAGGAAAGGAAAATATCACTAAAATATTACAGAACTGAGATCTAACGAATCTGACATTTCAATAAATGTAGGTGAGTTTAACTCATCTACTAAAAAGGAAAATTTCCAGTTCACCTAGTAAAATAATATTTGTCTTCATGTTGTATACAAAAAGCACATTAAAATATAATGCTTTACAAGGGCTAAAAAAATTTAATGGGTCAGAAGTTAAATAAAAATGATTAAAGAAAAATGAAACAAGGGACCTGATTTCAATACTGGATAAAATAGTCAGAAAAATATTTTTAAAAAGATAAAGAGGAGGGGCACCTGGCTCGCTTAGTCAGTTAAGCATCCAACTCTCAGTTTTGGCTCAGGTCATGATCTCAGAGTGTGAGATGGAGCTCCACATTGAGCTCTGCAGTCAGTGTAGAGTCTGCTTCAGAGATTCTTGCTCTCCCTGTCCTTCCACCACTGCCCCTTTCCCTGTCTTTCTTATACGCTCCCTCTCTCTCTTAAAAAAAAAGAGAGAGAGAGATAGAGAAATGTTGTTGTAACTACAATTTACAATAAATATATAACATTTATTTATATCTATGTAACATATAATAAAGTAAAACTTTCATTAAGCAGAAACTATTGGGAGATGCCCATGGAGACTGATACATGAAAAGTAAATTAGATTTTTTTTAAAACATTTTATTTATTTATTTGTCAGAGAGAGAGGGAGAGTGAGTGAGCACAGGCAGACAGAGTGGCAGGCAGAGGCAGAGGGAGACGCAGGCTCCCTGCCGAGCAAGGAGCCCGATGTGGGACTCAATCCCAGGACGCTGGGATCATGACCTGAGCCGAAGGCAGCTGCTTAACCAACTGAGCCACCCAGGCGTCCCAGTAAATTAGATTTTTAACAGAGTTCTCAGATCTAACAAATCCGGTGGATGCAAACAACCAAGATTTATACAAGATAGGCAGTATAATCATAGAGATAATTTAGATATAAAGAATGATAAAGAGATATAGATAGAAAGAGATCTACATCCTGAAAATCAGATTTTATATATATTTTTTAAAAGTGAAGATGAAGCATTTTTAAAGTATTTTATTAGACCATATGTATAGCTAACATTAGACACAAATATAAATAATACAACATTTACCAAAATTTAATGAATTAACAAAGTAATAAATTTCAATGCTGTCAGTTTGGAAATTAAAACAAACAAAAAACAAAAGGACCTTTTAATATCATTTTGCATAGTCAAGATTGGGATGCATGGGCCTCCTTCAAATCTCCATGGGTTGAAAATAAAGTTTCCTTTCTTGTTGATGGCACATCCTCATAAATTTTCCCCATAAAGAACCACTGCTGTCGGGCTGCCCTAAGGAATTAGATTTGCGGGACCACCATACCGATGACACTACAGTGACTAGAGATGACCCTCAAGGTAGAAATATGCTTCCATACAGGAAAAGCCTGACAAAAAATTGGTTTCTGACCCCATTAAGACCACTGAATCAGGTAGTTAAGGGAAGTGGGAGGGGAGCATTGCAGAGTAAGAGGAAACTCTGTAGCCTGCTTCTACCTGACAAGGAAGCCAGGATTCTATTCTACTAGTGAGGAGCGGAATGAATGCCGGAAGATGCACGACTTGCTGCCAGTCATAGAAAACCACATCCTCTTCCCCCTGAGCTAGGCTACTTCTGGGATTGCTTATCAACACACCCTCTACTCTGCACTTGCCATGATTTACATGCCTTTGGGTCCTCTTACATGAAGACCATGAAGAGTTTCTAGGGACACTCTTCTTACCAAAGCATCTGCTTATTTTATAGCCTGTCAAAAAGTAGTTGATAACCTTCTGCTTCCTGAAACATCCCACGGCTTTAATGACCACCTATGCATGTCATAGAAAGTTCTCTCCTTCTACTTTAGAGAAAGAAAAGCTACTTTCTTCAATTCATTCTCAATCTCCTCTCTCTCTCTCTCTCTCTCTCTCTCTCTTTCTCTCCTTGAAGGGGGTATAATATTGCCCTTGCCCAAGCTACCTCCTGGTTACTTTCAGATTTTATACTTTGGAAGGAATTAACACAAGCCATTTAATTTTCCTCATTCCTCCTGTCAAATACTCATGTGTTTAGTAAGGGCTGATAATTTAGTTCCAGATATCATAATAAAACGTTGCTTGCAACTCTAATGTTTTTTTTCCCACAAAAGCCCCAACTTTTCAAGAATTATTTATATTTCAGTGTAAATATTAAATTGCTGTACTTTAACATTTGGAAACCTTTTGAGTAACCTTGCGGAACTGAAATTTGTTACCACTGGAACTTAACTGTTAGCTGAGAGTACTCAGCTTATGGGAACTCAAACAAAAAAATCTAAATTTTATATGAAATGTAAGGGATTTGTGTCATGGTACATGTGATGATAATTTTTAAAGATGTGCTATAATTACATATCCCATGGGGAAATAGAGGCCCTCTGTTTTTTTTTTAAGATTTTATTTATTGATTTGACAGACAGAGATCACAAGCAGGCAGAGAAGTAGGTAGAGAGAGAGAGGGGGAAGCAGGCTCCTGGCTGAGCAGAGAACCCAATGTGGGGGTCGATCCCAGGCCCCTGGGATCATGACCCGAGCTAAAAGCAGAAGCTTTAACCCACTGAGCCACCCAGGTGCCCCATGGGGCCCTCTGTTTAAATACATCAGTGCTTGGGGTGCCTGGATGGCTCAGTATATTAAGTGTCTGGCTTCAACCCAGGTCATGATCCCAGGGTCCTGGGATCAAGCCCCACATCAGGTTCCTTGCTCAGAAAGCCTGCTTCTCTCCCTCTGCCTGCTGCTCCCTCTGCTGTTCTCTTTTTATCTCTCTCTCTCTGTCAAATAAATAAATACAATCCTTAAAAAGTAAATAAACTTCTTATTAAAAAATAGAATAAATAAATACAGCAGTGCCATTCCATACATTGGAAGTGTTCTGTCATATCAGGTTTCCATTATATTTTTGTGACAGGTAAAACATAAGCAATAAATAAAAAGGCTGATAAGGTCACACACCTGTAATACTGTTTTCAGTTTGAGACACTTTAGTGTCATAAAGATGCTGACAAATGGAAAGGGCTTTAAAGAAAACTCAGAAGTATGATTAAGGAGCTCTGAAGTTAGACTTAAAGTGAGAGCTTAAAAGGATGAAATATGTACACCCTCACTCCATTTTGACGAAGTAGAATGAGTCAAGTTATCTGCTTTTAAAAACCTGAAAGCTATAAATGATAAAGATTGCAGTGCTGTTTAGTGTGTATGTGTGTGCATGTGCACATGCGTCCCCACGCACACACACACAGTGTTTCCTGGAATAATTGCCATGGTTTCCCTGGTAAGATTTTAAAACAAGACATTTTCAAACTTAAATGCACCAAAAATAGATTATTCATGCAATTACTTGTATATTTCATTATACTTTTTTAAGCATTGATTTAAAATTATGAGACAACAGTGCGCAAGTGGGTACAGCCACTGTGGAAAACAGTATAGAGTTACCTCAAGAAGTTAAAAATAGAATTACCATATGATCCTGTAATTCTGCTAATGGGTATTTACTGAAAGAAAGCAAAAACACTAATTTAAAAATATATATGCACCCTTATATTTATTGCAGCATTATTTACAATAGCCAAGATATGGAAGCAACCCAAGTATCCATTGGTAGATAAATGGGTAAGGAAGATGTGGTATAGAAAGACAATGGAATACTACTCAGTCATTAAAAAAATGATGGAAATCTTGACATTTGTAGAAACATCGATGGATCTAGAGTGTATAATTCTAAGCAGAATAAAACAGTCAGAGAAAGACAAATACCAATTTCACTTATACGTAGAATTTAAGAAACAAAACAAATGGCCAAAGGAAAAAAAAAAGAGAGACAAACCAAAAACACAGACTCTTAAATACAGAGAACATATGTGGTTACCAGAAGGAAGGTGGGTGGCGATGGATGAAATAGGTGAAGGAGATTAAAGAATACACTTACATGATAAACACTGAGTAAAGAATTATTTTAAAATTTTTATTTATTTATTTTTCTTTTCAGTGTTCCAGAATTCATTGTTTATGCACCCATCCAGCGCTCCATGCAATATGTTCCCTCCATAATACCCACAACTAGGCTTTCCCAACTCCCCACCCCCCACCCCTCCGAAACCCTCAGTTTGTTTCTCAGAGTCCACAGTCTCTCATGGTTTGTCTCCCTCTCCAATTTCCCCCAACTTACTTCTCCTCTCCATCTCAATGTCTTCCTTATGCTCCATAAATAAGCAAAACCATATGACAATTGACTCTGTTTGACTTATTTCACTCAGCATAATCTCTTCCAGTCCCACCCATGTTGATACAAAAGTTGGGTATTCATCCTTTCTGATGGAGGCATAATACTCCATAGTATATATGGACCATATCTTCTTTATCCATTTATCCATTGAAGGGCATCTTGGTTTTTTCCACAGATTGGTGACTATGGCCAATGCTGCTATGAACATTGGGGTACAGATGGCCCTTCTTTCCACTACATCTGTATATTTGGGGTAAATACCCAGTAGAGCAATTGCAGGGTCATAGGGAAGCTCTGTTTTTAATTTCTTGAGGAATCTCCACACTGTTCTCCGAAGTGGCTGCACCAACTTGCATTCTCACCAACAGTGTAAGAGGGTTTCCCTTTCTCCACATCCTCTCCAACACATATTGTTTACTTTCTTGCTAATTTTGGCCATTCTAACTGGTTTAAGGTGGTATCTTAATGTGGTTTTGATTTGAATCTCCCTGATGGCTAGTGATGGTGAACATCTTTTCATATGTCTGTTAGCCATTTGTATGTCTTCTTTGGAGAAGTGTTTGTTCATGTCTTCTGCTCATTTTTTGACATGATTATCTGTTTTGTGTGTGTTGAGTTTGAGTTCTTTATAGATCTTGAATATCAGCTCGTTGTCTGTACTGTCATTTGCAAATATCTTCTCCCATTCTGTGGGTTGTCTCTGTTTAGTTGACTGTTTCCTTTGTTGTGCAGAAGCTTTTGATCTTGATGAAGTCCCAAAAGTTCATTTTTGCTTTTGTGTCCTTTGCTTTTGGAGACATATCTTGAAGAAGTCACTGTGGCTGATGTCAAACAGGATACTGCCTATGTTCTCCTCTAGGATTCTGATGCATTCCTGCCTCATGTTGAGTTCTTTTATCCATTTTGAGTTCATCTCTGTGTATGGTGAAAGAAAATGGTCAAGTTTCATTCTTCTACACATAGCTGTCCAATTTTTCCTGCACCATTTATTAAAGAGACTGTCTCTTTTAGACTATATTTTTGTCGAAGACTATTTGACCATAAAGTTGAGGGTCCATATCTGGGCTCTCTAGTCTGTTCCACTGGTCTATGTGTCTGTTTTTGTGCCAGTACCATGCTGTCTTGGTGATCAGAGCTTTGTAATAAAGCTTAAAATTAGGCAACATCATGCCCCCAGTTTTTTTTTTCTTTTTCAACATTTCCTTAGTAATTCGGGGTCTCTTCTGGTTCCATACAATTTTCAGAATTGTTTGCTCCAGCTCTTTGAAAAATGCCAGAGGAATTTTGATTGGAATGGCATTGAATGTACAGATTGCTCTAGGCAATATAGACCTTTTAACAATACTTATTCTTCCGATCCATGAGCATGGAATGGTCTTCCATCTTTTTGTGTCTTCTTCAATTTCTTTCATGCGTTCTTTGTTCTTAGGTTCTTTGTACTCGAGTACAGATCCTTTACTTCTTTGATTAGGTTTATTCCCAGGTATCTTATGGTTCTTGGTGCTATAGTAAATGGAATCGATACTCTAATTTCCCTTCCTATATTTTCATTGTTAGTGTATAAGAAATCAACTGATTTCTGTACCTTGACTTTGTATTATGTCACATTACTGAATTGCTATATAAGTTCTAGTGGTTTGGGGGTGTAGTCTTTTGGGTTTTCCATACAGTATTGATGAATCCCTTTATTGTATACCTGAGACTAACATAACACTACATGCTAATTATATATAATTTAAAAGTAAGTAACAATTTTAAAAGTTTTAAAAGTTAAATTCTAACTCAAAATATATCTCTATATGTTCATTGTCTGTGTATCTACAATGAAATTATTTTATTATGATTCAATTTAGTGTTTGGCAGGGTACAACACTGGACAAATCATATTCTGTTCTATAATTTCACATATGCAATGAGCTAGCAATTGTCTCTTAAACTGTCTTAGTTTTAATTTTTTTCATCTATATAATAGAGTTATTGCATTGTGTGTCTTAAAAATTTCTTTGGAGTGATATTCAAATTTTTATCAAAATAAAATTTAAACTAACTCTTGGTGATGTTTCTTTGAATTAAAAAATAACACAAGTATACAAAATATTCTTAAATATTTTTAAACAGAACTCTCTAATAAAATATAGTGACCTCCTTAAGGAGGTCACATGCTGTGATGAGCACTGGGTGTTATCCACAACTAATGAATCATTGAACACTACATCAAAAACTAAAGTATACATACATATATATATAGTGATCTCAAAAGCAACAAGAAGGAAGGTCAAAAAAGATGTAATCCTCTTTTTTTCCAATTTCTTAATTAAAAGATTCAACAAATTAAGCATTCTATTTTAAGGGAGATAGACTCTAAGCTTGTCAAGGGATTCTCTAGAGGTGAGCATTGGAGTGCTTGTCATTACCTGAGAAGGCAGGAAACCAGGTGGGTGTGGAAAAGACATAAATTTATCAAGCGACATGAGAGTTTTGGCAAGTGTACTAAATGCCCTTTGTGCTATGTTGAGGAGGGTGATGCTGCCTATGGCTTTATGAGCATGTTTCGGAAGCTAACTTATGAAACACTTACACTAGAAGATTTTCTTTTTGAGTGAAAGAAAACCTACCCTTACTGTATGGACAAGGTTTGCTTTTCCTGCACTTGTTTTGGAGAAATAAATAAGGAGCAAAATAATTATAATTTCAAAAATAATTAGAAGTTTCAAGGTGCTTATTCATTTCCTAAATGAATATTTTTCTGCAACATGAGTAGAGAAACACCCTGCTGTAATTAGCTTATATTTTGTTAGATGATTGTAAAAAAATCAAACCAGTAAATATTTAATATGGTAAGAAATATATGTAAATGTTACTAATAAAAGTAAATATTAGAAATAGTTCTCAACATGACTGCAAGAGAGATGGAGTACGTTTGTAGATAAGGTGGTCATAGTGCCTCTGTGAGATTGGAACTTTGATAATCAGAATCCTCAGTAGAGCTAAAGAAGAATCTGGAAAATTATGTTAAATAGGAGAGAAGACTATTTCAAGCCAAAACAACTTTATGAAACTAAAAATAAGACAATGTCATACTTAAAACTTTAAATATAAGCAATGACTGAAAAGTCATTTTTTAGAAATGAATTAACCCTATGGATATCAAACAGATAAAATATTTCACAACAAAGCAAGAATATAAAGAAATAGAATCCAAAACTGAAGAGAGATGCTTTAAAACAAAGATCCTAGAGACTTACTGAGCAAGTAAGAGTGTTAGAATGATAAAACAAATGTTGGACTAATACATCCTAAGAACTAATAGAAAAATATCTCTTAATGAAATAAATATCGGAGTGTTAAAATTGAAATGTTGCTTGAGTTCTTGGCATTTTATATAGAAAAGATATATGTCCAGATGAACTTTGGTGGCATTTATGAATCTAAGTATGAAATAGAAAACCTGAAACAATACTGTATTTTAAAAAATCTTATCTAGAAAAGACTGACCAATAAGTTTTGGCCTTTTTATCTTCAACACTAGAAACTAGTAGACATTTCAACATTATATACAGATATTTGCAGGAAAATTGATTGCGAGCTAAGAATTATATGCCCCTCTTTGAAGAAGAACAAAAAAGACAAGTTCAGATATCTAACAGTTCAAACAGTAAGGTTTCTATAACCTGTAGGAAAGAGAAAATTATTTAAGGAAAATAACAACAAACTTTCAAGACAAGAGAAGACAAACGGGAACTTAAAGTGGTTCACATGAATCTTTGTGATATTTATAATCACATCAAAATGTATGTATGTATGATAAGAAGATGACTATTAGTTGTAGTATTGATATTAATTTCAGATTCTTGGAATAGAAAAATAGGACTACTGTAAAAATTAAAAAAAAAAAAAGCAAAAACAACACCTTTGTAGCCTGGCATTAGCTTTTCTAACTTATTTTTGCAAGACATAGTAGTGCAGTGGGGAAGAAAAGTATTTAGTTCTGTCAGTAGTGAAAAGTCAAAATATCTTGGTGCTATGAAGGTATGTATAAATTAATGGCATTTTATGCAATAATAGAGGAAAAAACATTTGATTATACTTACGAGCTCAATAAGTTTTGGTGAATTTATTTACTTGATTATGATAAATATAATGTTCTATTTATAAGCACTATGTAGTTAAATATATATTTGTTCTAGAAAGATGTTTTAATTTAATATCCTTCCTCTTCATATTCAGTCATTGTTTTTTGGCTTTTTATTTTTCTGATTCATCAATGTTCATTCTTACATAAACAACCTTTGCTTTACTTATTTTTCTAATAGATTTAATCCTACAACTTGACTATCAAAATTATTCATTTATTTTAATTTCTACCTTACTTACTGAGGGAAGATATATATCAATACATAATATAATATATAAGAGTACTAGCAAAGTTTTTAAAAGAACATAATAAAATCTTAAAGATGAGCAAATGAATAAATTTTCATCTCTAATTAAAGAATTGTGCTTATGAAAATCAATTCTGGAAAGTTGAAAAATAAAGTATTTCTACCAAGTAAATTGAATGTGAAAATTTTGAAAGAGTTGAGTAGTATGGAATTGTAATTGGATAAACTATTTTGTTGTTAATTTGTGACTTTTATTTGCTCTATCCTGATACACCTGGTAGCTCTGTCATTACCATTTACATTTTTCAGTTGACCTACCTCATTTCAATAGAACATTTGTAAAATGTGAGGAGCCTAATGGTTCATAAAAAGCATAGCAAATTGACTACTATGAATTGAAGACAATTAGAAGTAGAATATTAAGACAATTTTATTTTGTAGTCACTTCTCTTTTTTTAATTTTTTTAAAGCGTTTATTCATTTATTCGACAGAGATCACAAGTAGGCAGAGAGGCAGGCAGAGAGAGAGGGGGGAGGCAGGCTCCCTGCTGAGCAGAGAGCCTGATGTGGGGCTTGATCCCAGTACCTGGGATCACTACCTGAGCTGATGGCAGAGGCTTAACCCACTGTGCCACCCAGGTGCCCCTTGTCATCACTTCATAAAGTACAAAAGGAGAAGGAAACTGTATGAGAATTTATATTAATAAATATATTTATACTTAAAAATATACACTTATAAGTTTATTCTTACAAATTTATACTTATAAATGTATTTATTATATATACAAAAGACAGTATTGCTGTAAGATAACATTATATCATCAAGCAATATAATCTTTGTCTTAAGCCTGAAATGTAAGCCCTTAGTAGTCTAGATTTGAATTTTAAAAATTAAATATGTTAATGACTTTATTCATAAGGTTTCAAAACATGCCTATTAGTACACTACATAAAACATTTCAGTTAAAACAATCTCTCCAGCTTATTCTAGCAATTGTTTACATGGATGGATGCATGGAGATAGAAGGTGATTGCTTTTGGATTGTTGAAGTATGAATATACAGAGATTGGGAATGTTAGTACTCACCCTTTCACCACCAACATATTAATTTTAAGCAAATTTCATATTCTGAAAATTTCCCCTTATTATGAGAGAATAATCGTGTTCAAATTCAATTAGTTCCTGTATACTAAGAGGAATGCAGAGTCAATTAAATCAGAGTGTAGATTCTACACAGAAGTGGACAAAAAATAAAAATAATACATATAATATAGAAAACCTATTCTTTCAAATTTGCAGAATTGTGGACAGAAGAAAAAAGGGAGAGGAACTAATTGCCAGACTAGAATCCTGCACATTCACTGAAACATCAAAATGGAAAACTCAGAGGAGATTGAAGGGAACACTTAGAATCACTGACAGGTACATATAGCTAGGGAGACTGCTCAAGCAGGCCCTTCTGAACCACGCTCAATTCTCTTGTGGCTTGAAAAGTTTCCAGAGAGACCATTCTCCTTGTGAAGAGACAAAGACTATGGACTCCTTAAGGTGCTACCAGTGTGTTAGGAGTAGGCTGTTTGAGGGAGAACCTGAAGTGTTCTGTGACTGGGAACTCAAGAACAATTTGCTGTATCTGAAAAACAAGTCACTGCTAGAACACAAACTCATACACAGAACAGGGAACATATTCATGGAGCTAAGGACAAAATTAAAACATGATGCTTCTTTAAAAAATTTTAAAAGCATTTCAAGTTGGTTCCAGCAGAGCATTAAATGTAAAGTACCACCCTGTGAATTGGGCCCTGTGTGACTACACACATCCATGAAGCTAGGCACAGACACAGAGCCACTGAGAACTCAGATGGGATCGTGTCAATGCAGCATGTGGGATCCTCCCTACTAAGAACTGGGCAATCAACAACAAAGCAAAGAAAGAATATCCCATCTCAGGGTCCTCTTCTGCAACAACATCACACAATACATATCCCTCCTAATTTCCAGATGCCATGTTAGAAAAATAAAAATCAGAGGGAGCCAGAAACCTGAAAGACTAGATATTCATCCCATGTTAATTTAACCATATGTTAAATGTGATCTTAGGGGCATCTAGGTGCCTCAATCCATTGAC
Organism: Mellivora capensis; assembly: GCA_004024625.1. Classification (NCBI taxonomy): domain Eukaryota; kingdom Metazoa; phylum Chordata; class Mammalia; order Carnivora; family Mustelidae; genus Mellivora; species Mellivora capensis. Next base: position 13,077 of record PISX010025195.1, read on the forward strand.
TGTCCGACTCTTGGTTTCAGCATAGGTCATGATCTCAGGGTTGTGAGATCAAGCCCTGCATCAAGCTCCACACTCAGTGGGGGAGTCTTCTTGAGATTCTCTCTGTCCCCTTTGTCCCTCCCCCAGCTTTTTTGCGCTCTCTCTCTCTCTCTCAAATAGATAAATAAATCTTTAAAAAAATGGGAACTTATAAAGAAAAGTAACTCCATTGTATAACAAAAAGAAATTGCAATTATTTGGTTACCTCTGAGTGTTATTTTTGAAACATTAATGAAATTAAATCTTACTGTATCAATTTAAGGAAAATTTAAAACTTCAAACAGGTTTTAAGTACAACTTACTATTTTTTACTCAAAGAAAAATGACATCCTTTATTTTCAAAAAATTTTTGAAAAATTTATTTAAAAAAAACCTTTCCTTTTCATCTGAATTTCTTTGTTCCAAAAACTTTATCATATATAAAATTAACCATGAAAAACCTTCAATTATTATTTTATTGGTTTTCATAAACACATATTTCTTTTATAGATTGAGAAAAACAACTCTGATTTCAATGATTTTATTTCTTTGAAGATATTAGACATAAATAAAGTCATTGCAAAATGAAAAGTTTCAAAAAAATGGAAAAAAATTAAAAATACAAGAAATAACATATAGGAATTGATATTTACAGTACAAAATGCACAAGACCATTGACAAAGAAAGGAGAAAAGAACAGCACCTTGTTTCAAAGTAATTCACCCTCTACATGTTCCAGAAATGAGATATTCCCTTCTAACAGAGTTCATTTTTCTTCAGAAGTGTTCAGACTAAAGAATAATGGTGGAAAAAGGAGTTAGCAAGTGAAGAAGGGTTAAATGAGGATTCTTTCCAAGAGCAGATTGATAGAAAGAGTTATATCATCAAATAGAGACGGGTTCAGTGAGTGATGGTGGTTGGTAGCTGTGATATGACAAGGATAAGATGGCAACAAATGAAGTTATATGCTGAAATTCACTTTTTTTTTTTAATTTTTTAAAGATTTTATTTGACAGACAGAAATCACAAGTAGGCAGAGAGGCGGGCAGAGAGAGAGGAGGAAGCAGGCTCCTTGCTGAGCAGAGAGCCTGATGCGGGGCTCGATCCCAGGACCCCGGGATCATGACCTGAGCCGAAGGCAGAGGCTTTAACCCACTGAGCCACCCAGGCGCCCCTGAAATTCACCTTTTGATGTGACATTGTGATATGCCCTCTTTGTCCCTCACAGAAGATTTCATAGCTGTCTCCCCACACATTTCTTTAGTCTTTTTGCATTACTACACCTATGACTATAATTTTTGGCAATTCAGTTGGTGACATTTTCAGCCAAAGTATATATTCCACTGAAAATCTAAAACTATATTGGATCATCTGTTTGTTTTTCTATTATCTATCTATTATCAAAGATGAGAATTTTGTTTGCCAATCAATTTTTTTTTCACTTTTAAAATGTATAGCTTGTTAAAATACTTAAAGGGAAACACATAAAAGAGCACAGAACATTTGAAAATGTGTAAAGGATCAATATATCTTTAATGTCCTTGATTAGAAGTGCTTTATTTTCCAGATTTAGAAATAGTATGATTTTGATGTTAAAAGTAAGTTGGATTTTCCCATGAATAATGAGTACCATCACTGAGTTGCTTTAATATTTAATAATATTGAGGTTATAATTAATGAAACATCACAATTTTAATTAGAATCATAATAGTGGGAAATAGTGCAACATGTAAAGTGGAGGGAGGTTTCTGCACAGAAAAATGCATATCATGATTAAATGAATCAAAACTATGTCTATAGAAAAGTGTATTAATTGTATTTTAATGGATATTTAACACTGAAATCTGTATGTCTTTTATTCTTGAAAATATCTAGATTTAATTCAAAAATGATAATAAAACTTCATTATCTAGATATGAATTTTAGCTTCCTATGATATTCAGATGTGATATTATTGGTGAATCCAAATACCATTATTTTTCACAGAAGATAAAATAATTCTAGAATTTTTATTTTCTCTTTGAAATTATAATTCTAATTGCCAACTGCTTTCTTTTCACTCTCAAAGCATGCTAATGATACGTTATACTTTAATATGTTCAGAAGAGAGAGAAAGATAGAAGTGGAGTAGGAGGACATAGGCTCATCTTGTCCCACAAACACAAATAGGTAGCTATCAAATCGTCTGACAGAACAAACTTCACAGCTAAAGGGAGAGAAGAGGTTACACTGAAGAAAGTAGGAAAGTATGGAGGCATGGTTTAGGGGAGAAACAGATCCCTAGTGCTGTGAGGGGAGGGAGCCACAGTCACAGAGAAGTGGAAGAGAGAGGGGCACACAGGGATATGAACAAGGAAAACATTTCCCCAAAGACATTGACTTGGAAAATGAAAGGGGCTGAATTTCATGAGTTCTTACAACCAATAAGCCACCTGAGGGAAGGAGTTAATGCAGACATTGGCTACCTAACTTGCTTACACCAAGCTTCACCCCATTATGCTCTGGCAAGCAGGACTCCCCTTCTTAGTCAAACTTGCCTCAGCCCAGCATGGTGGGCCCATTCCCCAGAAGACCAGCACAAATCCTTTCCCACACCATGTATTCTGACCAGAGAGTTCTAAAGCACCTCAGTTCTGGTGGAATGAGTGTCAGGTCTCATTTCACAAGCAGATCAGAGCACATATAGTTAGAAATTCAAGATTCAGGCCAAGGACCAAACATTGCCCACAGAAGGCAAGGAGAGCTTCTGAAGACAACTGGCCTGAACGACAGAGCAATGAAAACACAACAGTGTGTTCCACACATACCAGAGACACTCCCTGGAGCACCAGGCCATAGACATTACATGACCTCTTCCTCATAAGGCCATTACATTCAGGAGCAAGATACATAAATATCTTTTCTAACACAAAGAAGAAGGCAGATACTTTCACAAAATGCCAAGAAGGGGGAACTTATTGCAAATGAAAGGACAACATAAGGGCAAGCCAGAGATCTAAGCAAAACAGATATAAGTAATATGTCTGATGGAGAATTTAAAGCAACAGTCATAAGGATACACACTGAGCTTGAGGAAAAAATAGAAGACATCAGGGAGGTTGATATATATATATATATATGTATATATATATATATCCCAAATATAAAAGATGAAGAATTCGCAGATGAAGAATGCAATAAATGAGATTAGAAACAGGCTTGATGCAATGAACAGCAGGCTGGAAAAGCAGAGGAATGAATTAATGACCTAGAAGACAAATAATAGAAAAAAATGAAGCTGAACAAAAGAGAGAAAAAAGAATTATGCAACACAAGAATAGAATTAGGGAACTCAATTACTTCATCACACACAATAACATTTGTATTATAGGAGTCCCAGAAGAAGAGAGAGAGAAAAGGGGGCAGAACATTTATTTCAAAAAAAAATAGCAAAAGCTTCCCTAATGTGGGAAAGGAAAATAGACATCCGTATACAGAAGGCACAGAGAACTCCCATAAAAATCAACAAAAGAAGGCAAACAACCAAGATATTGAATTTGAAAAATATAGTGATAAAGGACAAAAATTTTAAAAGCAGCAAGACAAGAATATTCCTTAACTTACAAGGGAAAACCCAAAAGGTCAGCTGGAGATTTCTTAACAGAAACTTGGCAAGCCAGAAGAGAGTGGCATGATATATTTAAAGTGCTGAATGGGAAAAATCTGCAATGAAGAATACTCTATCCACCAAGGCTATCATTCAGAATACAAGGAGTTGCAAAGAGTTTCTCACAAAAACTAAAGGAGTTCATGACAACTAAACCAGCACTGCCAGAAATGTTAAAGGGGACTCTTTGAGTACAAAGGAGGCACCAAAAATGATAAAGACAAAGAAGGATCAGAGAAAATCTCCAGAAACAAAACAAAGCAGGTAATAAAATGGCAAAATATACATATTTGGCAAAAAGTACTTTGAATGTAAATGGACTAAACTCTCTAATCAAAAGATACAGGGTGTCAGAATGGAGATATATAAATGTAAAAGACCCATATATATGCTATCTCCAAGAGAATCATTTTAGACCTAAAGACAATTGCCAATTAAAAGTGAGGAGGTTGGAGTGCCTGGGTGGCTCAGAGGGTTAAGCCTCTGCCTTCAGCTTGGGTCATGGTCTCAGGGTCCTGGGATCGAGCTCCACATTGGGCTTTCTGCTTGGCAGGGAGCCTGCTTCCTCCTCTCTCTCTCTGTCTGTCTCTCTGCCTACTTGTGATCTCTGTCAAATAAATAAATAAAATATTAAAAAAAAAAAAGTGACCAGGTTGTCGTTTATCCAGCTCCCTGCTCAGCAAGGAGCCTGCTTCTCCTTCTCCTTCTGCCCGCCACTCCCCCTGCTTGTGCTTTCTCTCTCTCTCTCTGTCAAATAAATAAATAAAATCCTTTTTTTAAAAAAGTGAGGGATTGGAGAAATATTATCATGGCAAATGAATGTCAAAAGAAAGCCAAAGTAACAATATTTATATGGATAGAGTAGACTTTCAAACAAAGACTATACAAAGAGACAAAGAAAGGCATTATATAATCATAAAGGGGACAATTCAACAAGAAAATAAAACAATGATAAATATTCATGCACCCAACATGGAAGCACCCAAATATATAAAACAATAACAAATATAAAGGAACTAATTGATAGAAACACAATAATAGTAGGAGACAGACATTAATAGCCCACTTACACCAATGGACAGATCATCTAAATTGAAAATAAACAAAGAAACAATCATTTCAAATGACACACTGGACCAGATGGATTTAATAGATAAATTCAGAACATTCCACCCTGAAACAGCAGAATACATTCTGCAGAAACATTCCACAGAATAGATTACATATTAGGTCACATTACAGACATCAACAAATTTAAAAAGATTGAAATCATACTATGCATTCTTTCTGACCACAATGCTATGAAACTAGAAGTCAACCACGTGAAAGAATTTGGAAGACCACAAATACATGGAGGTTAAACAATGTGCTATTAATTAATGAATGGCAAAACAAGGAAATCAAGAAGAAATTTAAAAAAATACATGGAAACAAATGAAAATGAAAACACAATCGTCCAGAACTTTTGGGATGCAGCAAAATCATTCATAAGAGGTAAGTGTATAACAATACAGGTCTACCTCAAAAAGCAAGAAAAATCTCAAGTAAACAATCTAACCTTATATCTAAAGGAGTTTAAAAAGAGCGAAAAATAAAACCCAAAACTAGCAGAAAGAAGAAAATAAAGATTAGAGCAGAAATAAATGATATAGAAACTAACAAACAAACAAACACAAAAAAGTAGAACAAATCAATGATACCAGGAGCTGGTTCTTTGAAAAACTTAATAAAATTGATAAAGCTTTAGCCAGACTTATCAAAAATTTTAAATAATGACCCAAGTAAAGAAAATCACAAATGAGAGAGGAGAAATAATATCCAACACCACAGATATAAAAATAATTGTATGAGAATATGAAAAACTATATGCCAACAAATTGGACAACCTGGAAAACATGGATAAATTCTTACATACATATAAACTACCAAAACTGAAACAAGAAGAAATAGAAAACTTGAACAAACCAATGAACAGCAATACAACTGAATCAGTAATCAGAAAATTTCCAACAAACGAAAGTCCAGGGCCAGATGCCCTCATAGGCAAATCCTACCAAACATTTAAAGAAGAGTTATTACTTATTTGTCTCAAATTATTCCAAAAAATAGAAAAGGAAGGAAAGGTCCAAATCAATTCTATGAGGCCAGATTTATCCTGATACCAAAACTAGATAGACAATACAAAAAAAAAAAAAAAAAAAGGAGAGAGAGAGTTGTATAGGAGAATATTCTTGATGAACATAGATGCAAAAATTCTCAATAAAATACTAGCAAATTCAACAATATATTCAAAAAGTTATTCATAGTGACCAAGTGGGAGTTATTTCTGGATTGCAAGAGTGGTTCAATATTCACAAATCAACCAATGAGATAAACCACATTAATAAAAGAAAGGATGAGAATCATATTATCATTTCAATAGATGAAGAAAAAGCATCTGAGAAAGTACAACATCCATTCATGATAAAAACCCCAAACAAAGTAAGTTTAGAGGAATCATACATCAACATAATAAGGGCCATACATGAAAAACCCACAGCCAGTATCATCCTCAATGGGCAAAAACAGAGCTTTTCCTCTACAGTTAGAAACAACACAGGGTTGTCCACTCTCACAATTGTTATTGAACATACTACTAGAAGTCCTGGCCACAGCAATCAGACAACAAAAAGAAATAAAAGGCATCCAAATCAGCAAAGAAGTAAAATTTTCATTACTTGCAGATAACATGATAATCTATAGAGAAAACCCAAAATTGTAAACATATGTTTTTCATTTTCAGTCAGGTCTGCATAGGTAAATAGCTAATTCTTACAAATATATTTGAAAAACAAATAGTGTTTACTACAAATTACACAAAGCAAATGAATTTTAAGTTCAAAATATTTTGTGTGAAGAAAAAAATTGTAAATAAAATCCATTAAAGCAATTGAAAATAAGAATCCATCATTTTTTAGACATTCTCAATTATTTTATTGAAAATTCTTTAGAAAATAAATCAGACAAATCCTGACTTGATAATTTCTGCTACCACCATACATTACAAAGTCATGCCCAAAAGCCCAGCCCATGATATGTAAGAGTTTGCTAACATATCAAAAATTGGGGTCACACATATTGCTTTGTTGTTAACTTAATGGTCAACTAATTCTTACACTGAGACTTTCATAAGTGCCTTGAATCAATAAGTCTCACACACTTTTATAGTGGCCCTGTTTGCACTTTGAGGCATACCTTAACTTTATGGCAGTTGACAACTGTGTCTTAGTCTTCACTTCCTGTTTTTACAGATAATCAGCCAGGGGTAAAAATTAGGACCTACTCATTTCCTTCTTTGTCATATTCACATTTCTGCACATGTGGGTTTTTTTTGTTTTTAAGATTTTATTTATTTGAAAGAGAGAGAGAGAGATCACAAGTAGGCAGAGAGGCAGGCAGAGAGAAAGGGGGAAGTAGGCTCCCCTCTGAGCAGAGAGCCCAATGTGGGGCTTCATCCCAGGACCCTGAGATCACAACCTGAGCTGAAGGCAGAGGTTTTAACCCACTGAGCCACCCAGGCGCCCCCTGCACATGTGTTTTTAACCAAAACCATGGGTATAGGACTTTTCTCACTGAAATTGTTCTGAGTGAGGTTGATGTGGGAAACAAGGCAGAAGAAAAATTATTAAATTTCCTTATTACCTATAGCCCTCTGACAAGTCCTTGAAATGGGCAGAGTGACATTCCTCTAGGGTTCCAACTGCCTTGATGTTAATACTTTGTTAAGAGCAAAAGGCAATCCTAGCTGGATCACCCATCCCCTCCAATCCTGTAAGTCTACTTTAATGTATGAAAATTCCTTTGGAAACTTCCTTTATCTCTGCCCCCTGCCCCAAAATACATAATGGTAATCATCCCCCAAGCATATGGCCCACCGATATACATCTGAAGGGTCTCATGACTAAGGTTTTATTAGATAGTAATAAATTACCTTTTCCCAAAAATAGCTAGCCCCCTCAAGTTCCTGGAAACCTTGCTTCCAAGATTCCTTAGAGACTTAGCTATCCCTAAACACCTTCTCAACTTGAAAGTATATAGTGGGCCACTTCTCACGACCCCAGTGCAGCTCTTTCTGCCATAGGTCCTATCCCTATGTTTTAATAAAATCAACTTTTTGCACCAAAGACATCTCAAGAATACTTTCTTAGAGGCTCCTGGGTGGCTCAGTGGGTTAAAGCCTCTGCCTTCGGCTCAGGTCATGGTCCCAGGGTCCTGGGGTCGAGCACCGCATCAGGCTCTCTGCATGGTGGGGAGCCTGCTTCCTTCTCTCTCTCTCTGCCTGCCTCTCTGCTGGCTTGTGATCTCTTTCTGTCAAATAAATAAATAAAATATTTAAAAAAATTCTTTCTTAGCCATTGGCTTTGAACCCTAACATTCTTTCTTACTTCAAAGTCAAATAAAGACAAGCCCTATAAATGGATGTTTTCTAGGAAGTTTCCAGACATGTTAAATCGAGCAAATTCTTGGCATGGGGCTTTTAGGAAACTACAAACTCAGTTAGCTCCCTTCAATAGGTGATTTTCACAGTATCTGGTTTGAGGCAGCTGGATGTTAAGGCAATGGTGGAGTTGGAATGAGAGGCAAGGCAATAAGGCAGGGGAAATGTCACAAATTATGCTATTCTTATAGAGTTCAGCCATTTTTCCTAAATAAATGCTTGTCTCACTGTTGCAGGCCTCTGGTTAATTCCAGAGTTAAGAAAAGATTGATTTTTTTTTCAATATTTTGCAAGTGTTCTTTATTGTTTTTTATGAAAGGGCATATTTTAAAACACCTTTATTTCTCTGTTGCCATGAATTTTGAATCATATATTCCTTCTTTGTCCTGACTGGCAGCTGAATTTAACATCCGATATGACTGCAGTTTTCATCTGCTAATATTGCATTGTTCATATTACAGATATTCTTCTTAGGGTGTGTTACGCAGTGAATTCCTCACCTGTTCTCTCAATAAGGTCTAATGGCTACAAGCTTCTGTCACTGAGGGGCCTGATGCTGAAACAAGAGTCCATCACATTATGTGAATTTGGAATACTGCTTAAGAATTCTGTATTATTAGATTATTTTATGGTGATGAAAATCACAGTGTTACTATTCAAAATGTATAGAATAGTGATTTCTAAAAGATGATTTTTGAATATATTTCTAAAAATATTTGGCAAATCATAAAATTGAGTTAATCTAAAATTTCCAAAATATTCAAATATTTTTCTCAACTCTGAGGACTTGAAAGTTAACTAATATACTGACCACACATTTTCAAAACAATAATTTTTGCAGATCATATCTAATTATATTATGGATGCCTGGGTGGCTCAGTCAGTTAAGTGTCTGCTTTCGGCTCAGGTCATGATCCCAGTGCCTGGGATGAAACCTTGCATCAGAATCCTTGCTCAGCGGGCAGCCTACTTCCTCTCCACCCGCCACTCCCCCTGCTTGTGCTCTCCCTCCCCCTCTCTCTGACAAATAAATAAATAAAATCTTTAAAAAAATAAAAAATAAATCTAATTATATTTGGAATGCTTATTGCTATCAGCTTTGAGATTTTTTTATGCTCTAGCCACTAATTATATAATTTAAATATACCTATTTATATTTTGAAATAAGTAAATGGTATTATATAATATTTCTAAAAGAGTTTTATCAAAATGTATGGATATTGAAAATATCAAAGAGTTACACTATATATTATAAACTTTTGATGTAATTATAAGAGTTGAGGATTATTAACCCCATAATTAGGAGACATTTATCTTTAACCTAAATGAATCAAATACCCATGTCTTTTATATCATTTTAGGATTCCTACGACTATGATGCTTTAAGTTTTTATAACATGTTAAATCTAATTAGGTGTTTTAAACATAAAAACTGTATGCATTTACAACTTCACGTTTCTTAATTTGTCCTCCTTTCATTAATATTACCTTGCCATTATATCTATCATTATGTCATATTTTGTTTTTATCACAAGTTGGCTGCAGCCAAAGTATAATTTAAAAAAATAAAAATAGACTAATCACTTCCCTTTTAATATTCACTATTGACTTCCCAATTCTGACATTGTTTACAAGGGCTTTATAAGCTTTACATTGCAGCTACTCTGATAAAATCTCATTAAGTACAAAAACAACCTAAAACTACAACAAAAAACCTACCAAAACTAGCCCCTCCATTTTGCATGTCCATGTGCCATGTTAATATCTGTTACACAATAGACCAAAATATGATTTCAGTGACTTTTGCTATTTTATAGACTCTCAAATTTTTGGAATCCATATTTGTTCCTTCCATGTAGTATGTTACTTAGTCCTAGTAAGTGAATGAGGACTAACAGATTCTATCACTTCACTTAAAAATATATTTTTTAGAGTTTTCTCATCAAAATTGTTTCAGTTTGCTAGTTTCTCTTTCACACTTCATTGCATTGTTGTCATGTAAAGATATTAGATGAATTCTGTGATGTAGAGCTATAGAATACAAAGACAAACTATCAGTCCTGATTTAATATTATAAAATGACATCAAGTATTTTTAGGAGAAACCTTTCAAAGAGCAAAAGAAGTTTATGATGAAATAAAAACAACTTGAACTGCTCAACACATCAGGTAAAAATACCTTAGTATCATTTTCTCCTCCCAGTTAATTGATTGAGCTTCCACCTGCTCCATTAACAGGAAATATAACATACCATTTTGGGGCTATAAAGTCTTCAAAATATCTCAAGAATGCTAGGGGCTTATAATGTTCAAAGAAGTATCAGAATCTGGTTTCTACCTCTAAGTGAAGAGAAAATAGAAACTTCATCAGGTTGATCATGCCATGGATTTTGAAAAAGAATTAGAAAATAATAATGTTTTATTATTTTTGTTTCTTGAAATGTGAACATTTTTAACACACATAAAAAGTAAAGAAAATCACATAATGAGCATCAGTGTACCCATAACTCCATTATAACTATCATCAGCACTCTGCTGGGCTGATTTTATCTTCCCTTTTTTTTGAAGAGTGAGGTAGCTAGAGTATTTTAAAATAAATTCAAGACAGCAGATAGTTTCACTATTAAATGCCTCACTACACATCTTTACTAGACAATGACAATTTCATTAGTATTACACTTAATAAAAGAAAAATTAATGTTATTATTGCCTATTCTATTTCAATATTTTTCTGATCAGCTAAAAATGTCTTTATAAACAGTTTGTTCTAATTAAGATTCAAATGAGATGTGTTCATTAATGTTATTGCTTTATGCTGTTACATATTAAAATTATTGGAGATTGGTCTAAAATAGTCCAGCTAAGCTATACAACCAACATTCACTGCCCTTGTTGGCATCATGATCTATGAAATGCACCAGTAGTTCACTGTGTCATAAGCCAATAAACATGGTCCTTTGCACTCTTGGTTATCTTTCCTAGGGCCTGAACAACTTCCCTCTTGAATGACTCAAGCACGGAGAGTTTGGCTATATACTGTGTTGCCCATACAATGCTAATCAATGTAATGCTAATCACACTGTTATTTACCTTCTGCATGCCTCTAACTGATGCATCATTTTTTTAAAAGATTTTATTTATTTATTTGACAGAGAGAGAGCACAAGTAAGCAGAGCAGCAGGCAGAGGGAGAGAGAGAGAAGCAGGCTTTCTGCTCAGCAGGGAGCCCGATGCAGGGCTGGATCCCAGGATCCTGGAATCATGACCTGAGCCGAAGGCAGCTGCTTAACCAACTGAGCCACCCAGGTGCCCCAGATGCATCATTCTGAAGAAGACTTTGCAAGTGATTACTAAGTATTTCATATTGCATCTACTTGATTTGGCACATAGAAAAATCCCAAATTTAATGGCTTAAAATAATAGCATTTGCCTAGCTTATAATTAAGAGGGTTAACCATTTGAACAGAACTAAGTTGGGCATCTCTCCTTCTGGTTTTGACTGGGATGGCTCACGTATCCAACCATCTATGATTTCAGACATGGGCCCTTAACTAGGGTAATACGGAAAAATGAACCATGTATGTTTTTAATTATACATACAAGCTTTTGCTTCTTTACATGGTAGTAGTTGAAAGTTTCCAAGGGAGGTAAAGTTCCATTGTGCAAAGATGTTTTACCTTTCTGTTTGCATCATGCTAGTTATCACTCCATTGGTCACAACAAGTCACATAAGCAAGTCCAGAATCAGTAGAAGAGACTACCTAAAGGTTTAGGCTAGATTAAATACATTGGCAAACACTAAGTTTTCTGTTAACATACCATATATCTCAACCCTTTCAAACAAATATTTTGGCGCCTTCACTAGCAAAAAGTAAAACAATCCCATAAACATCATTCCAGTTAAGCATTCCTTACCTGATTAAATATAACTTTGTTTTGAGAAAAATAATAATGTTATATTCACAACCTTAATAATTTATCTGAACTTATAATTAAGTAACATTGATAATGACCCTTGAGTTCCTTTAAATAGGTAAACATTAGAGCTATCTATTCTCTGTCAAAATGGCATTTTCAATTGCATCATCTCTACCAGATAACTACAAGACTCAAATCTGACAGAACTGTCTTTCAATACATAACAGTGGAAACTAACAATGAAGCCCTGGGAAACTGATGCATTTTCAATAATGCAGGGATTATTGGTTTTTTGTTTGTTTGTTTGTTTTTCTTTTTTTTTAATTTTTATTTTTTATAAACATATTTTTATCCCCAGGGGTACATGTCTGTGAACCGCCAGGTTTACACACTTCACAGCACTAACCATAGCACATACTCTCCCCAATGTCCATTACCCCACCCACCTTTCCCGACCCCCTCCCCCCAGCAACCCTCAGTTTGTTTTGTGAGATTAAGAGTCACTTATGGTTTGTCTCCCTCCCAATCCCATCTTGTTTCTTTTCTTCTTTTTCTGCCCCCCTAGTCCTCCATGTTGCCTCTCCACTTCCTCATATCAGGGATATCATATGAGAGTTGTCTTTCTCTGATTGACTTATTTCACTAAGCATGATACCCTCTAGTTCCATCCACGTCGTTGCGAATGGCAAGATTTCATTTCTTTTGATGGCTGCATAGTATTCCATCGTGTATATATACCACATCTTCTTTATCCATTCATCTGTTGATGGACATCTAGGCTCTTTCTATAGTTTGGCTATTGTAGACTTTGCTGCTATAAAAATTCGGGTGCACGTGCCCCTTCGGGTCACTACGTTTGTATCTTTAGGGTAAATACCCAGTAGTGCAATTGCTGGGTCATAGGGTAGTTCTATTTTCAACTTTTTGAGGAACCTCCACGCTGCTTTCCAGAGCGGTTGCACCAGCTTGCATTCCCACCAACAGTGTAGGAGGATTCCCCTTTCTCCACATCCTCGCCAGCATCTGTCATTTCCTGACTTGTTAATTTTAGCCATTCTGACTGGTGTGAGGTGATATCTCATTATGGTTTTAATTTGTATTTCCCTGATGCCGAGTGATGTGGAGCACTTTTTCATGTGTCTATTGGCCATCTGGATGTCCTCTTTGCAGAAATGTCTGTTCATGTCCTCTGCCCATTTCTTGATTGGATTATTTGTTCTTTGGGTGTTGAGTTTGATAAGTTCTTTATAGATTTTGGACACTAGCCCTTTATCTGATATGTCATTTGCAAATATCTTCTCCCATTCTATCAGTTGTCTTTTGGTTTTGTTGACTGTTTCCTTGGCTGTGCAAGAGCTTTTGATCTCGATGAAATCCCAATAGTTCATTTTTGCCCTTGCTTCCA
>PISX010025196.1:0-26555 GCA_004024625.1 Mellivora capensis
CCATTATAATTGAATCATTCTGTTCCCCTTCTTCCATTGAGATTATTATGGCTCCATACTATGTAAGCAAGTGAGACTAATAATAACATTCATCCTCATAAGCATGCCATTAAGACAGAAGATGACAGTGGGAGCAAGAGAAAAACCAATACTATGCATAAATCACTCTGACCTAGAAGACTGAAGGAAACACAAAAATAAACTGTAAAAACAGGACTAGTAGCAGTCTCAAGAGATGTAACTGGGGTGGGTCAGCTATCAGAAGTGCATCAGAGTGGCATGGCTTTTAAAACAATTGTGTGTATATGTAGAGGACACCTATGAAACATCTCAGAGGAAAGAAAAACCTAGATATTAGTTGTTAGTAAGGCCACAAAAGTTTTCACTAGGCTTTCTACTAACCTCATAACTGAAAGAAACTATAAGAGTTCATTCCCACGCAGATTGATTCCATCTAAGTTACCCCATACTATCATTTTGGCAGCAAAACTGGACTGACCAGTGAACTGCAGTATACAGTTGTATTGATGATGTCAGATTTTAGGTGTTAGCCACTCCGGGATGTTATTGCATGACCACAGGATATACTCATAATCTTATATATCTTTTCAGTCCTGTTCCAAACATTATTTTTTTTAAAAGATTTTATTTAGTTATTTGACCGAGAGACAGATCACAAGTAGGTGGAGAGACAGGCAGAAAGAGAGAGGGAAACAGGCTCCCTGCTGAGCAGAGAGCCCCATGCGGGACTCGATCCCAGGACTCTGGGATCATGACCTGAGCCAAGGCAGAGGCTTTAACCCACTGAGCTACCCAGGCGACCCATCAAACATTATTTTATGAATGTTTTCTCACTGAACTTTTTAAAATTTTCTTATCATTCATACTATTTGCACAAGTTGACCTGGTAGAATATATAGAAAAATCCACATCTCAAATAACTTTTCTAACTGTTGGATTTCAAAATCCACAATTAATTTGCTAAATGTATAGTTGAAAATAATTACAAATAGTTATCAAAAAGGTGTGGCAAAGAAATGATGCTTGCCTTTTGATGGTTTAGGGCAGGGGTCAGCAATTTTTTCTCTAAAGGACCAGATAGTAAGTATTTTCAGCTTTGAAGCCCATATGGTCTCTGCCTGCTATAGTCTTTACTTTTTTTCTCTAAGATTCATGTTTGCATTCTAATAGTAAAGTGGTATGAGGAGGTAGGGCCCTTGGGAACTGATTAGTGCTCCTAGAAAACAAATCATAGAGAGCTGGCTATCTCCTTGTACTATGTGAGTATATGGAAGGAATCAGTGACCTGGAAGAGGGCCTTCACCTGACCGTACTCTGATCTCAGACTTTCAGCCTTATGAACTATGAGAAATAAATTTATAAGTTCCCCAGTCTGTGGTATTTTATTATAGCAGCCCGAATAGAGTAAGTAACTGACACAACTACTTAGCAATACCATTGTGTGCAAAAGAAGCCATAGACAACATGACTTTTCCAAAAGAACTTTTTTATAAAAACAAGCAGTGGGCCAGGTTTGGCCAATTGTCCTTAGTTTGCCCACCCATAATTTAAAAAGAGCTGAAAATAAAATAATAATTTAACTATGTTTCAAAGTCAAATTTACAAATGGCAAATTTATCCTCTACACAGTATGTTGCTTTCTCTCTAATAACAATATGGTAATTATTCCACTGAAATATTTTAAGTTCACTGTCTAATGATTTCTTTTAACTTTTTCTTAATTAAAACACAGATATATAGCACAAAATAAAAATCCATAATATTTGGTAAAACTGTGCTGATGTAAAGTAAAAAGATAAACAAAGATTAAAGTGTTTAGGAATTAAACATATAGTATAAGTTGTATACTAATGTTCAGGTATATACTAATGTTTAGGTATAGCCATACATATTATCACCCTAGCTGGAAGCTACTTAGGTTGAAGATGTTGTTCTTGAAAATGTCACTGTAGGTATATTTGTTCACCAGAATATGTGTTAGTTATTTAAACCCTTTCCAATTCTGTGCACTAGCGCATGTTGTGATGTTGCCATTGACGTCAGAATGTCGGAAGTATATAAAGGTCTAGTAGCCTTTTTCTCAGATCATAAATTGTAATCTACTTACTAATTTCTAAATGATTGTAAATTAAAAGAATTCTCATTCGGTATAATAATCTTTTTTAAATTTCATTTTGACATTTAATGGCATAAGAATAATCTTTATTTTTATTTCTGTTTTTAAGGGAACTACCCTTCACTCTTTTGAGGGACAGAATATTTCACTGTGTGTCAGAATTTTCCAGTGCTCCACAGTAAATGGAAATTGTCATTCAATTAATAAAAAGTGTAAAGAAGCATAAAATTGTAAAAGTTACCACATAATGCGTGATTCTCCTGGTTTATTCTAGTGTTCTCTCGTGGAATTTAGAATGATGAGCCCTTTATTTTGCTCATGTCATTTTTAGAGTCTTTTGTTGGTATTTTATTCTCTGTAAAATTTTTCCTGGTTATTCATTTTCATCAGCTAAAGTTGGATAGAAAATGCATTCTTCCTCTAACTTCTGGTGATGTAGTTCTCTGCTTATGCAGCACTGTCACTTTTCTTTATGGTATTTGTAGGTAATGAAAGCAGTTTTGTAAATGTATCTTGACGGGGAGCAGAATATGCCACCCCAAATATGCCATAGTAGCATGTGGATCGTTTTGAGCCGATGGCAGTCAAATCCCAGCCAACTCAAGGAAAACTTTAACCTCTTCCTTAACTACCTAAAAGAATTTATATAGGGGACCTACACCAGAAAAAAGAGCTGTGATTATTAGAGATAACTTTTTTATCTGGAAGACCTACCTGCATGGCAAAGCAAACTTTTAATTACCAAACATTGCTCTCCTCCCCTCTGAAGCAGCAGGCCTATATCCCATTCCTTAGCTCAGGATGGCATATAAGTTTGAATTTCCTGACTTGCCCTTGGGCTTCATATATTTATGGGGCTCTCATATGTACAAAGTTTGTTTAATTCCCATTGATCTGTTTTAAGTCAGTTTAATTATAAGACCAGACAAAGAACCTAGAATAGAAGAAGGGAAAATTTTTCTACCCCTACAGTCTCTTGAATTAAAGGTTCCCTCCTGAAAGTAGGAAATTTAGTTTTGTAATTCTCGGACTTTTCTAAAGGTCAGTATAGTTGGGGATCAGTAGGGTAGCTACCCATTGGCAAAGATAGCTCTTTAAATTTCATTTTCTTGAATAACCTTACATAGGAAAAGCATGGAGTTGTCCATTCTAAAAACTTGAGTTTGATTTGAAGATGTTTCAGCCAGATCATTTGTATTAAAAAGGAATTGTTATGATGATATCCTGAATGATAATATATATTAAGATGTATTGCAGTTTTATACTAGCAAAGAGTTTCAGATCCAGTTTAACAGCTTGAGTTTTAATTCACATCATTTTTGTAGTTGTTCAATTCTAGTTTATCTCTGTGTCCTATTGGCAATCACAGTTTCCCTCAAAACTATGGAATTTTCTCAGGTTTGAGGAACTCTTGATTTCTTTTGTGAATTATCGTAAACTCTGATACCCTCATTTTCTTCCTGCTTGGGTGTTCTTGGAACTTGGAGATTCACAAAGCAATATCTAAACTTTATCATGAAATTTGCCTTCTATAATTTGCTCTAAAAGTTTATTAGCCCAGAAAATAATTGTTTTAATAAAAAGGAAAAGAAAAACCTTCAAAAATACTCAAATTAATCATTTAAGTTATGTATGGTGAGTCACAAATTGTTATTATATTTAAAAAGCTCTTTTTAAAAATTCCATTAAATTGAATACTTCAGAGACATGGAAACTTAAACTCTCTTGCAGCTAGGGTCCTGATATGGTTCATGTTCTACCAGTTAGTTGATTGACATGTTGGCTGGAAGAGCTGGATATCACACACATAAAAGCCTATGATTCTCATGATGAATTCTTTATTCTAAAATCTTACAGCATTTTCTATAATATTTTAATATCTAGTAAGAATTAAAGTAGGATTATACATATCTGGAGACTGAGAATATTTTATTGTTTTAAATATTTTATTTATTTATTTGAGATGGAGAGAGAGAGAGAGAGAGAGGGAGAGCATGTACAAGCAGGGAGAGGGACAGATGGAGAGGGACAAGCAAATTCCCAGCTGAGCAGAGAGCCTGATGTGTGACTCAATCCCAGGACCTGGAGATCATGACCTGAGCCAAAGATGCTTAACCCACTCACTCACCCAGTTACCACAAGACTGAGAATTTAATTCTAATTTCTAAACAGTATGTTTCAAATATAGAGATGGTTATTGGAATCAAATAAAGTATATATATTTTAACATTTCACATATTCCCTTCAAATTTGTGTTCACATCACAATTTAGTGGTAATTACCTTCTAATATTTGTGTATGAGAGCATTTTCTATTGACTTTCAGTTAATTTCAAGCTATTCAAATTTTAAAATATTCAGCTTTTATAAATATAAAAACAACTTTTATTAATGCACCTAACTTTGCCATAATATCAGACTCATGCTCAACCCACAGATATTGATTTAAAAATATTTTGCAGTTTACTTGAATTTTATTAATATTTTTTATTTTAATATATCATAAAGATTAAGAAATTCCAATAAAAACAGCAGTAATTCAGATATTTAGCAGAAATTTCTCTCTAAAAGAATTCTATTTATATGTATTTGCAAATTTTTCAAATTAAAAAAATGCCTTGATGTGCATTTTACAACAGAGAAAAACTCATGATGAATAATATTGGTTCACTGTAATACTTAACTGAAAATAATTAGAATTGATTATAATATTATAACTTACAAGAAATTCCACTGGTTCCAAGCAGTAAATGCTTAAGCAGAAATACACATGGAATCATTTCAGACATTCTATCAGACACTGTAACAAAAGCTAAATGTGAACCTATAATTTTTTAAGTCAATGCTTAATGAAATTATTGTGTTGATTAATTTTATATGTTAATAAACATAGTGACTCTATATATTTTATATATATTTTTATAGACATATGTATTTTTATAGACATTTAGACTATTTTATAGACTATATATTTTTATAGACATTTTTTAAAAAATGGAATATAAAAGCAATGTTACAACATGCATTCATTCATTTACTCAACAATATACTTGTGAATTTGCAATTATTAATATTTTTGATGTATTATTATGGATAAAAATATTTAGAATAAACACACACACACATAGTAGTCACTTTATAGATTATCACACAAGGGGGAAAGGTACAAGTAAATACATAAAAATAATATACTTATAATAAGTGCTCTAATAGAGCAAATTTGGACTCAAATTTATCTAAAAATGCAACCTTAAAGCCCCTTCCAATCAACACAATATAATTTTTACTTAAGGTAAGTATTTATGTTAAAAAAAAAAAAACATGGGCGGCTGGGGCCCCAATTGGTTAAGTGTCTGCTTCAGCCCAGGTCATGAGCCCAGGGTCCTGGGATCCAGCTCCTCATTGGGCTCCCTGCTCATCAGAGAGTCTGCTTCTCCCTCTACCTCTGCCTCTCCCCACTGCTTGTGTACTTCCTCTCTCGTGCACATAAATAAATAAAATATTTAATTAAAAAAATGACCGGCTTATATCATTGTAATTATCATTTCAAAATTTGACTCTCTACAGTGCTATACTTAATATTTCTACACACATAATTATACCATGTCCTAAGATTTTTTTTCTATTATCCAAGTTTTGTGATTTTAACATGTTTAATTGCGAGGTTTTTCTTCCCTATATATATCAAATTCAGAGAGAAGCAGATAATAAATTAAATATCTCCAACTAATAGGAAGGGGCAATTCAGTACAGTCCTAAAACAAGATCCAACACCCATCATACACACACACACACACACATACACACACACACACACACATTTATATACTTATACTACACATACACATATGCATTAAAGCTTTCCCTCTGAAGGGACTTAATTGCTCTGCATACATGGTTCATCTTGTACAAGCATTAAAAATAGATTCAATGTGAGAACAAATGAGTAAATCTTCAATGAAAACAGTTACTATATGTAATCAAAGTGTGTATGTGAAACAGTGGGTCTGAGTTATTTGAAGGAGAAATTCTAGAATCAAGCTTAGTCAAAATATGAAATACTTTGAAAATCATAAAAATTACCTATGCAAGTTCTCTATGCCATATGACCAAAATGGAACTTTGTAAAACATTAGATTGATAGCCGTATACAAGGTAGATTGGAATCAAGTAATGCTGTAATCAGGCTGCTTATACCAAGGCATAATATTCTAAATGAATAAGTAAGACTCAAAAGAAACAATGAAATGGAGAAGGATTGGTATGTACCAAATAAGTGGGCACATTGCTAAGGTTTTTGGTGAACATTTGGTCAAAAATTTAAATCCATGCACTTAAAAACCTTGTTTCTTGTATAGTTTTCTTGTATAGTTGATTTATTTCAATGCACAAATTAAATTTATAAATCAATTAAATTTATAAATCTGGGCACTACTGACATTCTGAGCTGGGTGCCAGCAGCACTTACTGATTTGTGACAATGAAAAATGTCTCTAGACATTGCCAAATGTCCTCTTGGAAACAAAATTTTTTCTATTTTTTAAAAATTTTAATACTTAAACTATCCATAATCCCTGTTCACCAACTCTCTCAAATGTTTAGTGGCTTCTCAAAACACATATCTGTTTTTCTCACTCAGAGATATAAGTGC
This sequence comes from Mellivora capensis, assembly GCA_004024625.1. NCBI lineage: Eukaryota > Metazoa > Chordata > Mammalia > Carnivora > Mustelidae > Mellivora > Mellivora capensis. The sequence goes on from PISX010025196.1 coordinate 6,788, forward strand.
CAATGGGATTTGGCTGATCCTGGCTGAACTTGACTGGACCCAGTCAGCCTGACTCTGGTATAGCTCAAGCTCAAGTATGCTTCTTGGAAGTGTTTTAAGTTAGGGTCTAGATTTAAGGGGCAGACATGGTGTATGTTTTTCTCATGATAATGTCAGGAGCCCAGCAAGACAGCCCAAATATGTATTCACATTTTGAAGCTTTCACTTATGTTGAGTCCTCTAACATCTAGTTGACAAAAATCAAGTCATGTAGCTAAGACCTAGGGAAGAGCAGGGATATCATTCTTCCTACCATATAGCCATGGGAAAGGTATGGAGTAAATACTTGGAACCAGCATTCAATCTGTTACATCTACCACCTAATCAAATAATATGTAAGGCTCTATTGTAGATTTAAACCAATTAATTCACTTACTTCTATAATATTACATCATTGTATACAATTATTTAAATAGCTGTATTAATATATATTTATATATAGAAAATATATGTGTACATATATCCAACACTAAATTGAGAGCTTTTTGGTGCCTAGTCCACATATATGTTTGAAGAATAAATATGGGGAACCTGGGTGGCTCAGTGGGTCAAGTGTCCAACTCTTGATTTAGACTCAGGTCATGAACTCAGAATCGTGGGATTAAGTCCTATACAGACTTTGCGCTCAGCACAGAGTCTGCTTATCCTTCTCCCTCTGCTCCTTCCACCACTCACTCTCTCTCAAATAAACAAATAAATAAATTTAAAAAACCTAAAAAAATATATATATATGAGGAAGATAATCATCACCATTATTTGAAAGTTTATATATATATATATTTTTTTAAGATTTTATTTATTATTTGACAGACAGAGATCACAAGTAGGCAGAGAGAGGGTGGGAAGCAGGCTCCTTGCTGGGCAGAGAGCCCGATGCGGGGCTCGATCCCAGGACCCTGGGACCATGACCTGAGCTGAAGGCAGAGGCTTTAACCCACTGAGCCACCCAGGCGCCCCTGAAAGTTTATATTTTTAATTTGTAAGTAAGACATTTTAAGACATTGAGTAAATAGCATTGTATATATAACATTAAATGCCAAAATTTAAAAAAAAAATCATGTTGAATATTTTTAATAACAAAAATATCATAAAATGATGAGCCATTCTGTAATTTGTGAAGAGTCATGTTGTATATGAAATGTACCAATAATACTTACAGCTACTTGGCAAGATATTGATTCTAGTAATTACCTTGCTGAGATCCTTGCTTTCATCATTTTCACTCACCTTAGTAAATTAAAGCTTCTTTTATAGATATCATTAAATAAATAGAAAAGAAGTAAATAATCTTTACAATTTCTCTGCAAGTACTTTTGACTTATGTGTACTACTTGAATGACTCATTATTGCTCACAAAATCTAGTTTCTCTGTTCTTCTTATACCTCCATTGTCTCTTAATAATACTATAAATGCCCAACTGTTTGGAAATCAAAAACAAGTGCTGGAATGACAACACAGCCTGATTTTATATAATGAGTAAAGATAGTATTCAAATACAATGTCATTTCCCTTTGAAAAGAGAATTGAATTTGAAAAAGTGCCTAACAAACTGAAGTAACAAGTACTCTATCTTACTTCACTAGATAAGTCAAAAAGGTAACCAACAAATCTAAGTATTAATGTAGTAGAATTTGTAACTGAAAACTAACAAATAACTGTAGGTATTTAATCATTTGTTCTTTCCCCGAGGTTATGTTCAATAATATATTGGGTTCACAAACTTAAATATACTGGGTACTTCATGTTTTGCTTTATATAAATAAGCTTACAGCCAGTTCCCAGCAATAAAAATAATACCATATATTACAGACTATGTATTAAAAATGTTAGATACTATTTAGAAAAGATTCATGTTCCTTCTGAAAAAAAGATCAATTTATTTTAGAAGACTTGAGAAAATTACCACAATAAAATATGAATATAAACACATACTTTTAGTCATATAGGGATCTCACAGAAAAAAAGAGACAAAGACAAAGAGGCAGAGAGACAGAGATGTCTCTTAGGCTATATCTATTCATCACAAAGACGACAGCTTTTTAAATTTAAAACCAGGTCTACAGGAAATATTGAAAGGGGTCCTCTAAGCAAAGAGAGAGCCTAAAAGTAGTAGATCAGAAAGGAACAGAGACAATGTGCAGTAACAGTCACCTTACAGGTAATACAATGGCACTAAATTCATATCTCTTAATAGTTACCTTGAATGTTAGTGGGCTAAATAACCCAATCAAAAGACACAAGGTATCAGAATGGATTACAAAAACAAAACCCATCAATATGTTGCCTACAAGAAACTCATTTTAGACCCGAAGACACCTCCAGATTTAAAGTGAGGGGGTAGAAAACAATTTACCATGCTAATGGACATCAAAAGAAAGCTGGGGTCGCAATCCTTATATCGGTTCAATTAGATTTTAAGCCAAAGACTATAAGAAGAGATGAGGAAGGACACTATATCATACTCAAAAGGTTTGTCCAACAAGAAGATCTAAAAATTTTAAACATCTATGCCCCTAACAAGGGAGTAGCCAACTATATAAACCAATTAATAACAAAAACAGAGAAACACATAAACAATAATACAATAATAGTAGGGAACATTAGCACTCCTCTCACTGAAATGGACAGATCATCCAAGCAAAAGATCAACAAGGAAATAAAGGCCTTAAATGACATACTGGACCAGATGGACATCATAGATATATTCAGAACATGCCATCCCAAAGCAACAGAATACACATTCTTCTCTAGTGCACATGGAACATTCTCCAGAATAGATCACATCCTGGGTCATAAATCAGGTCTCAACTGGTATCAAAAGATTGGGATCATTCCCTGCATATTTTCAGACCACAATGCTCTGAAGCTAGAACTCAATCACAAGAGGAAATGTGGAAAGAACCCAAATACATGGAGACTAAACAGCATCCTTCTAAAGAATGAATGGGTCAACCAGGGAATTAAAGATGAATTGAAAAAATTCATGGAAACAAATGATAATGAAAACACAATGGTTCAAAATCTGTGGGACACAGCAAAGGCAGTCCTGAGAGGAAAATATATAGCGGTAGAAGCCTTTCTCAAGAAACAAGAAAGGTCTCAAATACACAAACTAACCCTACACCGAAAAGGAACTATGAAAGAACAAAAAAGAAAGCCTAAACCCATCAGGAGAAGAAAAATAATAAAGATCAGAGCAGAAATCAATGAAATAGAAACCCAAAAAAACAATAGAACAAATCAACGAAATTAGGAGCTGGTTCTTTGAAAGAATTAATAAGATTGATAAACCCCTGGCTAGACTTATCAAAAAGAAAAGAGAAAGGATCCAAATAAATAAAATCATGAATGAAAGAGGAGAGATCACAACCAACACCAAAGAAATACAAACAATTCTAAGAACATACTATGAGCAAGTCTACGACAACAAATTTGACAATCTGGAAGAAATGGATGCATTCCTAGAGACATATAAACTACCACAACTGAATCAGGATGAAATAGAAAACCTGAACAGAACCAGAACTAGTAAGAAGATTGAGGCAGTCATCAAAAATCTCCCAACAAACAAGAACCCAGGGCCAGATGGCTTCCCAGGGGAATTCTACCAAACATTTAAAGAAGAATTAATTCCTATTCTTCTGAAACTGTTCCAAAAAATAGAAATGGAAGGAAAACTTCCAAACTCATTTTATGAGGCCAGCATCACCTTGATCCCAAAACCAGACAAGGATCCCATCAAAAAAGAGAATTACAAACCAATATCCTTGATGAACACGGATGCGAAAATTCTCACCAAAGTACTAGCCAATAGGATTCAACAGTACATTAAAAGGATTATTCACCACAACCAAGTGGGATTTATTCCAGGGCTGCAAGGTTGGTTCAACATCCGCAAATCAATCAATGTGATACAATACATTAATAAAAGAAGGAACAAGAACCATATGATACTCTCAATAGATGCTGAAAAAGTATTTGACAAAGTATAGCATCCCTTCCTGATCAAAACTCTTCAAAGTGTAGGGATAGAGGGCAGATACCTCAATATTATCAAAGCCATCTATGAAAAACCCACCTTAAATATCATTCTCAATGGAGAAAAACTGAGAGCTTTTCACTAAGGTCAGGAACATGGCAGGGATGTCCATTATCACCACTGCAATTCAACATAGTACTAGAAGTCCTAGCCTCAGCAATCAGACAACAAAAAGAAATTAAAGGCATCAAAATCGGCAAAGAAGAAGTCAAATTCTCACTCTTGGCAGATGATATGATACTTTATGTGGAAAACCCAAAAGACTCCACTCCAAAACTGCTAGAACTTGTATAACAGGAATTTAGTCAAGTGTCAGGATATAAAATCAATGCACAGAAATCAGTTGCATTTCTCTACACCAACAACAAGACAGAAGAAAGAGAAATTAAGGAATCAATCCCATTTACAATTGCACACAAAACTTTAAGATACCTAGGAATAAACCTAACCAAAGAGGCTAAGAATCTATACTCAGAAAACTCTAAAGTAGTCATGAAAGAAATTGAGGAAGACACAAAGAAATGGAAAAATGTTCCATGCTCCTGGATTGGAAGAACAAATATTGTGAAAATGTCTACGCTATGTAAAGCACTCTACACATTTATAGAATCCCTATCAAAATCCCATCCATTTTTTTCAAAGAAATGGAACAAATAGTCCTAAAATTTATATGGAACCAGTAAAGACCTCGAATAGCCAAGGAATATTGAAAAAGAAAGCCAAAGTTGGTGGCATCACAATTCTGGACTTCAAGCTCTATTACAAAGCTGTCATCATCAAGACAGTATGGTACTGGCACAAACACAGACACATAGATCAATGGAACAGAATAGAGAGCCCAGAAATAGACCCTCGACTCTATGGTCAACTAATCTTCAACAAAGCAGGAAAGAATGTCCAATGGAAAAGAGACAGCCTCTTCAATAAATGGTGTTGGGAAAATTGGACAGCCACATGCAGAAAAATGAAATTGGACCATTTCCTTACACCACACACGAAAATAGACAAAATGGTTGAAGGACCTCAGTGTGAGAAAGGAATCCATCAAAATCCTTGAGGAGAACATAGGCAGCAACCTCTTCGACCTCAGCTGCAGCAACTTCTTCCTAGAAACATCACTAAAGGCAAGGAAAGCAAGGGCAAAAATGAACTATTGGGACTTCATCAAGATCCAAAGCTTTTGCACAGCAAAGGAAACAGTTAACAAAACCAAAAGACAACTGACAGAATGGGAGAAGATATTTGCAACTGATATATCAGATAAAGGGCTAGTGTCCAAAATCTATAAAGAACTTCTCAAACTCAATACCCAAAGAACAAATAATCCAATCAAGAAATGGGCAGAGGACATGAACAGATATTTCTGCGAAGAAGACATCCAGATGGCCAACAGACACATGAAAAGGTGCTCCACATCACTCGGCATCAGGGAAATACAAATCAAAACCACAATGAGATACCACCTCACACCAGTCAGAATGGCTAAAATTAACAAGTCAGGAAAGGACAGATGCTGGTGAGGATGCAGAGAAAGGGGAGCCCTCCTACACTCTTGGTGGGAATGCAAGCTGGTGCAACCACTCTGGAAAACAGCGTGGAAGTTCCTCAAAAAGTTGAAAATAGAACTACCCTATGACCCAGCAATTGCACTATGGGTATTTACCCTAAAGATACAAATGTAGTGATCCGAAGGGGCATGTGCACCCTAATGTTTATAGCAGCAATGTCCACAATAGCCAAACTATGGAAAGAACCTAGATGTCCATCAACAGATGAATGGATAAAGAAGAAGTGATATATATACACAATGGAATACTATGCAGCCATCAAAAGAAATGAAATCTTGCCATTTGCAACGATGTGGATGGAACTAGAGGGTATCATGCTTAGTGAAATAAGTCAATCAGAGAAAGACAACTATCATATGATCTCCCTGATATGAGGAAGTGGAGATGCAACATGGGGGTTTGGGGGGTAGGAAAAGAATAAAAGAAACAAGATGGAATCGGGAGGGAGACAAACCATAAGTGACTCTTAATCTCACAAAACAAACTGAGGGTTGCTGGGGCTCGGGGGCTCGGGAGAGGGGGGTGGGGTAATGGACATTAGGGATGGTATGTGCTATGGCGAGTGCTGTGTAGTGTGTAATCCTGGCAATTCACAGACATGTACCGCTGGGGATAAAAATACATTATATGTTTATAAAAAAATAAAAAATCAAAATTTAAAAAAATATCCATAAGGACTATGGGTAAAAAGAAACAACTGCAAATTATCAGTTCTTAATACATACCAACCATATTGTTCTTCTAATACCTACAGTCCTCACAATAACTCTTTGAGGTAGGTTTTATAATGGCTGGTTTGTGTTTTTAGCTTTATATAAAAAATGGGAATAAAAAAAAAGAAGTGGGACACAAAAAAGTAAAATGGCTTATTTTCCAAGTCAATAAAAAATAGTTTAAACTCTGGTGTCCAAGTTAGTTATCTCCAATGTAAATAATTATTTTTCCTATGCCATGTTTCCTTTCCTTACACTGTGAGTTATTCTCTACTTGGAATTTTTTTTATATCCAACAATCTCTTGTCTGTACTTTCCTTAGGGAGTAGGTCTCATTTACAATTCCACATGCTCTATTGCCTGCCATTGATCTAATTCTTTGACTTGAACTCTAAAAAATATTCTTGAATCTGTGTTGTTACCAGATCGCAAATCAAATCCAAACAGATGCACATCCCACATAGATTCAGCCATCTTTTCTATGAACTCTAGTAGGAAGAACTTTTAACTAAAAAAAAAAAAAAAAATTCTTTTTTAAAACACCTACATCATTGACTGGGAGGCCTCCAGTAAGGAATATACCATAGAACCAATACACAGAAATTTAGTTTTTACCAACACTATTACCTTTCCAATGAAAACTCCACTCCTGAAACTTCCTTCTTATGCCCTGTACCCTTCAAGTCTCAGATATTGATGTCCTTTCTCAGTTTGCCATCCATTTTCTTTTATTTAATGCACCTAATAACTATATAATTTTTAATTATAGGTTCAATAAGGGGTGTTGTGCACATACATACACACATAAAACTATAAGTTGGGTGTAACTGTTTATTATTATAATATTATTATAAATAGAAAGTATTTTCCTTATTGTCACAATTTTATTGTATTAATTAAGGTTACCCATCTTTCCTGATCTACTAGTAAAACACATACACAAATGCTTAGAAATCCTGCCATTCTCTTGATTCTATTGATCTATGGCCTCTCAGATTGTGAAAAATAGGAATCAAGTAACTTCTTGAATATATAATCAAACATGTTTCAAAAATCTTCTTTATCTGGCTATCGGATAGTATTTCTTTAAAAAATAAAAATTAAGTCAAATTTCTATGCTAATTTCACTAATATCAGAAATAATTTGCTGACGGAGAAATAAAAATAGAAACAAACTATTAGGACTACATCAAAATAAAAAGCTTGCCCAGCAAAACAGTCAACAAAACTATAACACAATTTACTCAATGGGAGAGATATTTGCAAATGGTTTTACCAGTAGTTAGTGTCCAAAATATGTAAAGAACTTATACAACTCAACACAGACATAAAAAAACAAATAACCCAATTAAAAAGTGGCAGAAGACATGAACAGACATTTCTCAGAAGAAGATATACAGATAGCCAACAGACACCTGAAAATATGCTCAACATCACTTATTATTAGGGAAATGAAAATCAAAACTACAATGAGTTATCACCTCATACCCATCAGAAATCAAAAACACAAGAAACAGTGCTTGCAAGGATGTGGAGAAAGGGAACCCCTATGAACTGTTGGTGAGAATAGAAACTGGTACAGCCACTGTGGAAAACAAATATGCAGGTTCCTCAAAAAGTTAAATAGAACTACCTTATGATCAAATTGAACTACTGGGTATTTACCCCAAAAATTCAAAAAAGATAATTCAAAGGGATGCATGCAACCCAATATTTATAGCAGCATTATTTAGGATAGCCAAATTATGGAAGCAGCCCAAGTGTCCATCAGCTAAGGAATGGAAAAAAAATATGGTGTATATATACAATGGAATATTATTTAGCCATTAAAAAAAGAATGAAATCTTGCCATTTCAACATGGATGGAGCTGGACAGTATAATGTTAAGCAAAATAAGTCAGAGAAAGACAAATACCATATGATTTTACTCATATTTGGAATTTAAGAAACAAAACAAATGAGCAAAAGAAATAAAAAAGAGGGAGAGAGACTAATCAAGAGACAGACTCTTAACTATAGCAAGCAAACTTATGGTTACCAGAGAGGAGGTCAGGGGATGGGTGAAACAGGTGACAAGGATTAAGGAGTGCACTTGTGATAAGCACTTGGTGATATATGGGTATATTATATATATGGAACCACATATATCTATATATCTATATCCATTCTATATATATGGAACTAGACATGAATAGGTCAAATCACTATATTATACACCTGACATTAATATAACTCTGTATGTTAACTATATTGGAATTAAAACAAAAACTTAATAATTTAAAAGAATAATAATTTCCACGTGGAAACACTCTAGGGAATATGTCTAGGGTCTAGCCAAAGACAATGTAATCATATTTTTCCACAAGGAAGTAAATCCTTTTAGGAGGATTCCAATAGTAGGGCATGAGTTGGAGAATTAATTTTCCAGGTTTTTCCTCAGCATTACATTCTAAGGAAATCCTCTTTGTTTCAACAGCTTGGAACACCATGTAAATTACCCAAGAGTCATTGTCTACTTGAGCTATATTAGCCCCAAATGGCAGTTATATTCATGAGCTCTTAGCCTGCAGATTTCTCTTAGTTCTGTTCTTATCTTACAGAATTATATATCCAAAAACCTCTTTCAAGAATTATGACAAACATATTCAAAATAAGTAAAAATATTTATCATCAACTGAACTTCACTAAAGGAATTGCTAATGTATGTACTACAATGAGAATTAAAAACAACCCCCAAAAAGAAGGTGTGAAAAGTTAGTCATTAAGAATAACAAAGAGGGGTGCCTGGGTGGCTCAGTCGGTTAAGTTTCTGCCTTTGGCTTAGGTCGTGATCTCAGGGTCCTGGGAAGGAGCCCCACATTAGGCTCCCTTCTCAGCAGGGAGTCTGCTTCTCCCTCTCTCTGTCCCTCTCCTCACTCATTCACATTCTCTCTCTCTCTCAAATAAATAAATGAAATGTTTTTTTATAAAAGAGTAACAATAAGTAAGACAGAACCAGATAAAATGTTTCAATGAAAATTAATAATATTAATAATTGGGATTAAAAAAGAATGCAAGACTAAAACACTGAAAAAATAGCATATAATTCAGAAGATTTATGTACTTTTATGAGAAAATTAAGCAGCTGAAGTTATTAATGTAACTGAGTTATTAATGTAACTGAGTTATTAATGTAACCTTGGATGGTAAGATCTTGAGTGTAACTAATTTATAAAGGAAATTAAGCAAGCAGGATTTAGAGTAGTATATTATTTTCAAACCAGAAGTTAGATAACAGATAAATAAAAAATTTAAAGCAAAAAGTTACTAAAAATAAAGAGCAAGCAAAAGACCAAGAATAGCCAAAACAATATTGAAAAGGAACAAAGTCAGAGGACTGATACAAAAATTTCAAGATTTTTTAAAAAGCAAAGGTATCCAAAACAATGGCATTAGTGAAAGAATAGTTAAATCATTGGAACAGAGAACCCAGAAATACACTCACATAAATATAGTCCATTGTTCTTTGATAAAGGAGTAAAAACAGTAAAACAGAGAAAAAAATTTTTTTCAAAAAATGGTGCTGAAACAATTGAAAATTCACATGCAAAAAAATGAATCTAGACAGAAATCTTACAATATTCACAAAAATTAACTCAAAATGTGTCCTATTTGTAAGTTTAAAAAATAAAACTATAAAACTCTTAAAAGATAACATAAAATCTATTTGATCTTAGGGATCGTGATGACTTTTTAGATACAGTACCAAAGGCAGGATCTGTGAAATAAATAATTGAAAAGAGGGACTTTATTAAAATTTAAAACTTTTGTTCTGTAAAAGACACTGAGTGGGAATGAGTATGAGAAGAAAAGCCACACACTAGGAGAAAAATGCCTGGAAAAAAGAAACGTGTGTGGTAAAGGACTGTAATAAAAAATATGCAAAGAATTCTTGGGGCACCAGATGGCTCAGTCAGTTGAGCATCAGATTCTTGGTTTCAGCCCATGTCTTAGAAATGAGACTTGTACACTTAGTGCAGAGTCTGCTTACCCCTCTCCTTGCCTCTCTGGTCCTTCTCCTGCATGCACGTGCTCTCTCTCTCAAATAAATAATAAAAAATTATATATATATATATATAAATTTATTAAATAAAAATAAATAAAATAAATTTTATATGTATATAAATTTATTAAATATATTTAACATATATATTTAAAGAACTCTTAAAACTCAATAGTAAGAAAAATGGACATGATTCAAAAATGGGCAAAAGACCTGAACAGACACCTCATCAAGAAGATATACAGTTAGAAAGTAAGCATATGAAAAAATGTTCCATTATATGACATCAGTGAATCACAAATTTAAATCACCACTACACACTTTTCAGAAAGGCCAGAATCTGGAATACTCTCAACACTAAATGTTGACAAACATATGGAGCAACACGAACTCCTTATTCATCACCAGTGGGAATGCAAAATGTTATAGCCATTTGAAAGAAGCTTAGCAGTTTCCTACAAAACAAACATAATTTCATACAACCCAGCAATTGTGTTTCTTGGTATTTACCCAAAGGAGCTGAAAACATGTCTACACAAAAACATGCAAATAGATGTTTATAGTAGCTAAAGAAGCAATGTAGATGTCCTTTAATACATGACCAGGTAAACTGTGATACATTCAGTCAATGGAATAATGGAATAAATTATTCAGTCAATGGAGTATTCAGTGCTAAAAAGAAAGGAGCTATTAAGCCATGAAAAGATATCACAGAAATTTAAAGGTATATTACTAAGTAAAAGAAGCCAATCTGAAAAGGCTATATGTTCTATGATTCCAACTATATAACATTTTGGAAAAGATAAAACTATGGAATAGTAGAAATGTCAGTAGTTACTAGGGGTTATGATGGAAAGAAGGGTAAATAGGCAAAACACAGAAGATTTTTAGGTCAGTGAAAGTACTCTGTATGATATAATGGTAGATACATGTCATTATACATTTGTCCAAACCCATGTAATGTGTAACACCAAGAATGAACTTCTGAGTGATAATGACATCTCAATGTATATTCATCAGTTGTAACAAATGTACCACTCTGGAGGGGAAGTTGATAGTAGGAAAGACACTGGAGAGGGAGGGGACAGGGAATCTATGGAACTCTCCATAGTTTTAGCTCAATATTTCTTTGAACCTAAGACTAATTTAAAAATAGTATGTTAAAAGTTAAAAGATAAAATAAAAAAGAGCAGAAAGGGGAGAAAGGAACATAGAAAAAGCAGAAGGAGAAAGTAAAAATCTAAATGATTAATAAATCAAAATAAATGTAAATCAATAGAATTTATCAATTAAGCAGATAACACAAGAATAATATAAAAAATAAATCCATTAAATAATATTTGAAAGAGGCTCGCCCAAATTCTGGGATAATAATAATAAATGGTAAAATATTGAAAGCTTTAGGAAGAAAGATAAAATTTTAAACACACCAGGGTGTGTTAAAAAATAGCTTCAAATTAAAGATATTGTATTATTTTCCTACACTGTGTAACAAATTACCATAAACTTATTTGCTTAAAAATGCAATTTATCATCTTACAAATTTTTATGGATCAGGAGTTTGGGCCCTGCTTCTCTGGATCTAATCAGAATACCTTCTAATGTAATCTAGGACAGTGATCTCATCTGAGTTTTATGCTTATCTGAGTTTTATTTTATTATCTGAGTTTTGTGCTCTTCTTCTAAAATCCTATGGTTTTGGGTAGAATTTATTTATGCATTTAATTAATTGATTACTAATTAATTAATTAATTAATTTGTAGCTATAGAATTGATGGTAGCTAGCTCTCTCAAAGACAGCAATGGAGCGAGATAAAGTGTGTTTTTCAGGTCTTATACCTTTAGAACCTCTTTATTTAATCAAAAAAATTATGTTTGAGTATAGTTGACAGTCATGTTACATTAGTTTCAGGTATATAACATAGTGATTCAACTCTGTTCACTGCAAGTATAGCTACTGTTTGCCATTTGTACACAATAATACAACACTATTACATTATCATTGACTCTATTCCCTATGCTGTACCTTTTATTCCCATAACTTATTCACTCCATAACTGAAATCCTGTTTCTCTTAATTCCTTTTACCTACTTTGCCTATCCTCCTATTCCCTGCCCCTTTGGCAAGAAATAACAAGTGTTGACAAGGATGCACAAGAAAAGGAACCCTTGTGTGTTGTTGCAAGTAATTTAAATTAGTATAGCTACTGTGGAAAACAGTATGAAGTTTCTTCAAAAAATTAAAAATAGAAATATAATATGCTCCAGTAATCTTACTACTGGGTATTTACCTAAAGAAAATGAAAACACTAATCTAAAAAATGTATGTATGCACCCCTATGTTTATTTCAGCATTATTTACTATAGCCAATATATGCAAGCAACTTAAGTGTTCATTGATAGATGAATAAAATGAATAAAGAGGACATGGTAAAGAGGACACACACACACACACACACACACACACACACACAGAGGGAGAAATATTACAGAGCCATAAAAAAGGATGAGATTGTGTCATTTGTGGCAACTTGGATGGACCTAGAGGGTATTATGCTAAGTGAAATAATTCAGACTGAGAAAGACAAATACCATATTATTTCACTTACATGTAAAATCTTTTAAAAATAAAACAAATGAATAAACAAATAAAAAGCAGTATCATAAATACAGAGAACAAACTGATGGTAGACCCTCTTTTAAAAGGCCTTATCTGGTTATGTCAAACCCATGGGGAAGTTTCCTTTGGTTAACTCAAAATTAACTGGTTCAGTTCCTTATCACATCTTCAAAATAATTTCACTTTTGCATTATAGTACAGTTGACTCTTGAGCAACATGGATTTAAATTTTGTGGGTCTACTTATATGTAGATTTTTAAATGAATGCAGTAAAGTACAATAAATGTTTTGTATCTTCTTTACGCTTTTCTTTTTTTAAAAAAATATTTTATTTATTTATCACAAGTAGGCAGAGAGGGAGGCAGAGAGAGAGGAGGGGAAGCAGGCCCCTGCTGAGCAGAGAGCCCCAAGTGGGGCTGGATCCCAGGACCCTGGGATCATGACCTGAGCCCAAGGCAGAGGCTTTAACCCACTAAGCCACCTAGGTGCCCCTTCGTTATGCTTTTCTTAATAACATTTTTTCTTTAGCTTGCTTTACTGTAAGGATATTGTACATATTATAATCAACTGTTAAAGAACAGTTTATGTTATCTGTAAAGCATCTGGTCAATGGTAGGCTAAGATTTAGGGGAGTCAAAAGTGATATGCAGATTTTTAATTGCATGGGGAGGTGAGCGCATCTAACTCCTGCATTGTTCAAGGGTCAACTGTGAAACATGTTTTATAGGAGCATCTTAAAAAAATTTCAAGGAACAAACCATTTCAATCTTACAAAAACACTTCTATGAATATAATAGAAGTTTATTTTAGAAAATCTATTGATATATATTATCATATTAATTAAAGGAGAAATCCCTATTATCATTTCAAGAGGTACAATAAAAATACCTGATATTAGGTAATACCAATTCAATTAAATGTGAATTCAGTTTTTTTAAGACCTTGCAAAGTTGACTCTACATTTCATATAGAAGTAGAAGGTTCAAGAATAGTTAAGTCACTTCTGAAGAAGAATAAGTATATGTATGGGGATAAAAGAGATGTTTGTTCTTCCTGACATCACGACTATATTATAGAGCTATAGTGATTAAAACACTGTGTTTGATGCAAGGATACATTGATTCATGAAATGAATAGAGTCCAGATAGCCACAGATATATGAAATTTAAAGTGTAACCCAAGTAACATTGTAATTTACTGGGAAGCAAATACATAATTTAATAAGTGGAATTGAGACATTTTACTATTGAAGATAGTAAATTGACTATCAGGAGCTGTTCTTACTGCCTCCTAGTATACCTTTCTGTACCATAGCACCTAGGAAGCTAAATACCAAACTTCATAAACTTTCTTGCAGTATGGTCCTGATATGATTCATTTTCTACCAATTAATTGATTGACGTGAAATTTAAATTTGGAACTAAATGAAGAAGCACAGAGAAAATAATTTGCGTTCAAGGCATCCAGTGTGATGGTGTGTCAATGGGACCATGCAGCCAATGAACAGCCATCTTATTCCCAAAATACAGCTAATGTGGTACTATCCTGAAGACAGTAATGTCACAGAAAATCTTATTCTATTGCTTTCTCATTGTAGCAGAGGTAGCTATTTTTTTAGTTGTGTATGTATTGATTTCTTGATAATCATTACTGGAGGCCCAGTCTAGAACTTGTTCCTCCAACTCTTCCATGATTTTTGAATGCATATAATTCACTGTATTACATCTCTCTCTCTCTCTCTCTCTCTCTCTCTCTCTTTTTTTTAATAGGCTCTATGCTGGACCTGAAGTTTAACATGGGCTTGAACTCACAACCCTAAAATCAAGGCCTGAGCCGAGATCGAGTCAGATGTTCAACCAACTGAGCCACCCAGGCATCCCCTTTCTTATTAATATAAGGTGTTGACTAAAAAAAAAGAAAATTCTGACTTACATAATTTTGAAAGTGTGACAATATGCAGTTGGATCCCTACTTCATGATATACTAAGTAAATTCCATAAGGAAAAAGACTTAAATGTGAAAGACAAAATTATGTAAGCATTAGAAGAAAATATAGGATAGAACATTAATATTCTCAGGATGCAGGATTTTATTTTAAGAGAAAATAAAAGTATTAACAATAAGAAAAAGATGGATGAATTTAAGTACATTAAAATTAAGAACTCTAGTCTATAAAAAAGTAAAACATAAGACAAAAACTAGGATAAAATGTTTGAAGACATATTAATATAAAGGGAAAAGTATCTAGGTTATATGGGGGGAAAAAGATTGTTTGAAATGTGAGTAAAAGGAATTTCACAGAAGAGAATACATTAATGGCCAAATACACATGAAAAGATGCCTAACTCATTTAGCAATTAATGAAATGTTAATTAAAATCACAGTGAGATACCATTTTACACATAGTATATGGTCCAAACTTACAAAATCTGGCTATGTTAATTGTTGGCAGGGTACAAAGCAAGGGAAATACTTAAATACTACTAGTTGCGTAAAATATTTGTTGGAAGAAAAGGGCTGCAAGAGAAAATTAAGGACAAAAATGTATTAAGAATGACATTGTGAGAATCAAGTGTATATGCAGTGGGAGTTCTGAAAACAGGTTGGTCAAAGAAGCCTTATAAATAAGGAAGAATTGCATTAATGGATAGCTTCCGAAATGTAGTACATCAGCATGACCTCAGGTACTGTTTGAAAAATGAAACCAGTTGATATGTTTTATAAGGATAATTAGAACTCAGGTACTTGGGATAAAGGGGGAAAAAAAAAAGGAAAGTGAAACTGAGCACAGGTGTTCTTATAGCATTCCACAAAACAAAGAAACTTTAAGCAAAAGAGATATCATGCCCTGTAATCACATTGCCACCCTGCAGGTTTGGGGAGAAGTGATTGTTGAATAGAAGGAGCTGGAAGCATTAGCATTCTTTAGTGTTCTGATGTGAGGTTATATTAAGTGGAAGAGTTGGATTTTGACCCATTTACGTATGACTTGGGGCAAGTGGCCAAATAGAACAATAGTTCTATTTGACAAGAGTTCTATAGAACAAGAGTTGGCTAAAGCTCTTTCTATCTTCCATGTCTACCTTATTCTACATCTACAAAACACACTAATAAATTAGGGAAGCAACATCTAGAGCACATTATAATTTTCATACTGAAATTAATAGTCCAGATTAAAATTACATATTAAATAAATTACACAATATGTCAGTTCCTTCATATGATTAAGGTGAAATATTTCAGACAGAATTAAAAGTCACTATTTTATTCCTCTAAAATACAGATATAAAAAACCCTCTTTGACACATCACAGTTAGTCAATTGAGAACAAAATTATTTTAATTTAGATATTTTCATTTTATTTTAACTTCAAGTCTTTATTTAAGTTCTAGTCAGTTAACATATATGGTAAAATTGGTTTCAGGTATACAATTTAGTGATTCATCGCTTACATACAACACCCAGTGCTCATCATAAGTGCCCTCTTTAATACTCATCACCCATTTAGCCCATCCCCCACCAGTCTCCCTCCATCAATCCCCTTTTTTTTTTTAAAGACTTATTTATTTATTTGAGAGAGTGAAAAAGTGAGCAAGTGTGGGGAGGGGCAAAAGGAGAGGGAGAGAAGAATCTCAAGCAGACTCTCCACTTAGCACAAAGTCCCACAAGGGACTCAATCCTACAACCCCGAGATCATGGCTGAAATCAAAAGTCCAGTGCTTATCTGACTGAGCTACCCAAGAGTCCCTCCATCAATCCTCTTAACTTAGATATTTTATTTAAATATCTAAAATTTTCCAATTGCAAATGTTAGGTTCTCAGAACTAGATGGCAAGAAGATTTGACTTGATGAGAGAAGAAAGATAAAGTTCTCATCTAGTCTATTCCTTTTATTTGGGAGAATGACCATCTGAGTCTTTACACAACCTCTCTACACACAAGTATCTTTGTTGTAGTCTCTCTTTTTCTCTCTCACTCTCTCTTACCTTCAGATAAATTATTTCTTCGTGCTTCCTGGCCAGTATACTTTTTAATTAATTGATTAATTGATTAATTTGAGAGAGAGCACACACCTGCACTCTCACGAGTGGGAAGAGGGCAGAACAGGACTGTGAGATCATGACCCGAGCTGAAACCAACAGTCCGTTACTCAACTGACTGAACCCACCCACGCAACCCGGTGACCAGTACATCTGACATCATACCCTGGTTGTTATTGGGCTCCTGTCATAAGGTATCATGGAAGATTGCCTAATCATCAAGAGAAAAGTAAATTCTTTAGACCAATAATTACCTAAACCTTTAAAGAATTACAGTCTTTTCCCAGTGGCTGTTCTTCCAACACCCATTGCACAATTGCACAACTGCCTTCCTCTTCCCAAACTATTTTTATTCTGAAGTCCAAGCGTATGTAATACTCAGAGCATTGTGATTCCAGTAGACATTTGTTCCTGCAAAGTGAGAGAAAGTGGTCCCATCTTAATCTTTAAAACCAAAAATTTGATATATATAAAACAATCTTTTCTGGGTGTGCAAATTAAAATTAATTATCAGATTTCAATTAAGAAAGCTTTAATCTTTTATATTTGGGAAATAATGTTATCTTAAGTTTCCTAAAAACAGAGCCAGAAACATATTTATATGTTCTTCAGGATAAACCTGATAGTGAGGGAAATAAAATAGAAAAAGGGAAAGATATCAACAAGAATGTGGTCTACAGTAAAAATCTGGTTGTGGACAGATCAAAGGGAACACAAGGGGACTCAGTATCACAAAACTCACCAGAATGGGCCTGCCTTGAAGCAAGGGTACCAGCCTTTGCTCAATAAATAACCCATTGTCTACTGTCTGAGGTTGAGAGGGATAATTTTCCAGGTGATCTAATCAAGGCTACTCCTATCAGTCAAGTTGTACCCCTCACTCAGAATCAGGGCTGACCTCATGAGAGTGCAACCTGTGTAGTCACATAGGACCCTGCACTCAGAAAGGCCCCATACTTTGTTCAATGATCTCCTATCTATGTCTTCAATATTTTAGTAATATTGTTTTTGAACTTGAGAATTTCAGTGAGACAATGGAGTATGTGAATGAGCAGAGGAATATCATGTAATATGTGTGTTCCCCATTTCTTGCTGCTCCATTTGCATATAACATTTATAATGTCCTGTGAGCATGGAATTACAGTGGAGCCATGACATGTCGATTCAGTGAGAATCAACCAAATGCTTTGAATAAAGAATGGCAGCTATGTTCTTAGAAACACAAATGACAAAACAAGCAAACAAACAAAAGAACTTCATATCATTTTTTATTACTGTTACTTCTCTGTATTGACCAGGTATTACTCTGAAAATGATGAAAGAAGGAAAGGGAAAGAAAGGGCCACGAATAATTTTCCTTTTCTTTTTAATTCTTCCTTACTCATGAAAAGGATAGAATGTTGAGAGAATGTAAGCAAATCAAGAAGTAAAATAAAGGCAGTTGAGTTAGTTTTATGCTTTTCCACTTTTCTGGTAAGAATGAAATGCATATGCATGTATGAGTTATGAAATCTGAATTGGATAATTTTGGTGCTTCTAAAAATGACTTAAATGCTCTAATATTTGCATTTAAACTGGCATTGTACAATATAAAGATGAATGATAAAATGAATGATAAAATTCATGCAAATAGTTTAAACTTTTAATTTTAAATAGCAAAGGAAAAACTTCAGAACAAGAGAAAGACCATAAAAAAAGAGAAAGCTTTATATATTAGTTCCTTTAATGACATTCTTCCATGCTTTTTGAACAAAAGCCCCACATATATATTTTTCACTGGACTGTGCAAATTATATAACAGTTCATGGCCAAAGCCAGTTTTCTAAACAAGGCCTCAGGTATATACCATTAGCTGCAGCATGTCTCAGAAGTAATAGAAGCTAGGGAGAAGAGGTATGGCAATAGCATTTCTTCCAGTTAGCTCCTTGCCCAACACTGATAAACCTACTTGATTTACAAGTTAAGTTCACTCTAAGAAGACATAGAATCTCAAGGATAATGGTTGGTCACAATTTCTAGGAAAATTTATAAGAGAATGATGGTGGGCAAGCTATAACCCTGATGCTGCAGTTGGTTTAGAGACTTTAACTAATACTCATTTAATTTCTACCCATCTCTCGTAATTAAGCTGAATATAGCTGAAGTTCCCTACAGCTATAACTTCTTATTGTCTAAGTGGCTAGCCTGGGTTGACTCAGACCTCCACTTTGAGGCATCAGAATAAGAATTTAAGTATTATATACACACTGCAGGATGCTGTAAAAAATGATACTTGAAGGGAACTGGGAAATGATGAGGGAAAAGACTGGACTTGGTGGACCTACTATAATACAGTCCTAGACTAAGACTCCATTTATCACCTAATTCCCATGCACCAGTTCTCTAACAGGCATGACACAAAGATGATACATTTTTGTCTTTGGTGTAAATGCATAATGTCTGTTCAAAAGCCTTTAATAGGTCTAGGTATTCTCTTTTCCTCAATGAATTATTACTGAATAAATTAACCTAAGTCTCTGTGGAGAACAGCTTGGGGAATCTTTATATACTGGCCCTTCCTCAAGGGGCCCTAATATCTCCATTAGCTGTCGAAATCCAAGTGTGAACACATGCTCAAGTCTGGAACATGGGGAAGAGATAGCAACTGTTCCAGAGGGGCTGGTTGACCATACCTTACCATTCTTCTTCTCCTTCTTTCTTCCTCCT
>PISX010025197.1:0-26539 GCA_004024625.1 Mellivora capensis
GTGCAGCCACTCTGGAGAACAGTGTGGAGGTTCCTCAAGAAGTTAAAAATAGAGCTTCCCTATGACCCTGCAATTGCACTACTGGGTATTTACCCCAAGGATACAGATGTGGTGAAAAGAAGGGCCATCTGTACCCCAATGTTTATAGCAGCAATGGCCACGGTCGCCAAACTGTGGAAAGAACCAAGATGCCCTTCAATAGACAAATGGATAAAGAAGATGTGGTCCATATACACTATGGAGTATTATGCCTCCATCAGAAAGGATGAATACCCGACTTTTGTAGCAACAGGGACGGGACTGGATGAGATTATGCTGAGTGAAATAAGTCAAGCAGAGAGAGTCAATTATCATATGGTTTCACTTATTTGCGGAGCATAACAAATAACACGAAGGACATGGGGAGATGGAGAGGAGAAGGGAGTTGAGGGAAATTGGGGGGGAGATGAACCATGAGAGACTATGGACTCTGAAAAATAACCTGAGGGTTTTGAAGGGGCGGGGGGTGGGAGGTTGGGGGAGCCTGCTGGTGGGTGTTGTGGAGGGCACGCATTGCATGGAGCACTGGGTGTGGTGTAAAACTATGTATGAATTCTGTTACGCTGAAAAGAAATTTAAAAAAAAAAATAAAAAAATAAAAACCAAAAAAAAAAAAAAGAAGGGGATGTTGGTGGCATCAAAAGACAGCGATGAGCTTCCTTTAAATAACAGGAAATAAACACTCGCCTGGACTTTCTTCTCTTCCTTTCCTTTCTTTCTCTTCTTTTCCTTTGCCTCTCTTAGAAAAATCTAAGTGTATTTTTTTTTAAATTTTATTTATTTATTTGACAGAGAGAGATCACAGTGGACAGAGAGGCAGGCAGAGAGAGAGGGAAGCAGGCTCCCCGCTGAGCAGAGAGCCCAATGCAGGACTTGATCCCAGGACCCCGAGATCATGACCTGAGCTGAAGGCAGCGGCTTAACCCACTGAGCTACCCAGGTGCCCCAGTGTAATATTTTTTAAAAGCTGTTTTGTCAATACAACAGTAGATCTGAAAGCACACAGTCCTGGGCCCAAACCCATTACCACTTGTGTGACCTTAGGCAAAACCAATCAACCTTTCTGAACCTCAGCTTCCTTTCCAGAGCCGCTGTGAGATTTACCTAAGGTCATGGGCAAGAGGTGCCTGGCAGTGGTCAGGGCCAGACTAAGGCCGGAGCTAAGATACTGTGGGCTCTCCACACTTCTAGAAGCTTCCAGAGCTGACACTGTGGGCTCTCCACGCTTCTCGAAGCTTCCAAAGCTGCCAATAGTGCCCTCTTCCTCCTCCCTCTTGCCTCCGCATGCCCGGGGCTGAGCCCCTTCCATTAGGACAACCGTCTAGGAGCCTGACACAAACCAAAGGAAAGTCTTCTCCCTCAGATCCTCTCTGTGAGAGACAGACCATGAAGAAATGATGTCAAAGATAAACAACCACACAAACCAAGGAGATGCTCTTTGTCAAAGATAAATCAGCAAGAGAGAGCAAGGTTAGGGCTCCGAAGGGTCTGAGCAACAAGGCGGCAATCGAGACATCTAATGACATATTTAGAAGCCTAGCTAAGCTTCACCTAAGAATTACAAATGGGATAAATAATTCACTAGAGAAAAAAGCTGTTTTTAGTGGGGAGACAATCACAGATTTCCATGCATCCTAAGCCCCTGACATTCTGAGTGACATTTTCTTTCTGGGAGCTCCTAAGCCTGACTGTAAGTCAAGATGGAAAGATTAAAAGTAACTGACAATGCTATGATTAAAACAAAACAAAACAAAAAAACCAACAAAAAAAACCCCCACCAGGTCCCTAAAATGAGCATTCAACCACAGAGTGTAAAACAGAACGGGCGTTTGATAAATACTGAATATTGGGATGTGGGGGCGGAGAAGAGGAGAGGGTGGGAGAGGTGGGGAGAGGAGGACCGGGGGAGGGGGACTGGACAAATGCGGCTCTCCAGTGAGCACTCTTCAGGTCATGCTTAACAATCAGTGTCAAACGCTCTTCGAGCAAAACGAGTCTGGTGCCCAAGGAGAAATGAATATAAAATTCCAGAGCTCCTAGGTGATTTACAAGAATAAAATCTTGCTAACCTCAATGTCCCCGCAGCATTCACACACCAGGAGCAGCACTGTTCATTTCAGAGAATACGGGGCTCAGGGAAGCCTGTGCTTCTCATAGGGCATCACTTCTTGAACCAACAACAAAAACAGGATTATCAATAACTTTCTATATGGTACTACTACCATTTCCGTTACACACTGTTACTATTATGTGTTACTATCATGTGTACTATGGTTTATTTACTTACTTATTTTTATTATAATATGTTAATCATCATACAGTATGTAATTAGTTTTTGATGCAGGGTTTCATGATTCATTATTTACATATAACACCCAGTGCTCCATGCAATCTGTGCCCTCCTTAATACCCATCATCAGGCTCACTCATCCCTCTACCCCCCTTCCTTCTAAAACTCTCAGTTTGTTTCTCGGAGTCCATAGTCTCTCATGGTTCTTCTCCCCCTCTGATTTACCCCAATTTACTTTTCCTTTCCGTCTCCTAATGTCCTCCATGTTATTCCTTATGCTCCACAAGTAAGTGAAACCATATGATAATTGACTCTCTCTGCTTGACTTATTTCATTCAGCATAATCTCCCCCAGTACCATTCATGTTGATGCAAAAGTTGGGCATTCATCCTTCTGATGGCTGAGTAATATTCCATTGTATATATGGACCGTATCTTCTTTATCCATTCATCTGTTGAGGGGGCATCTCAGCTCTTTCCCAGTTTGGCTATTATGGACATTGCTGCTATGAGATCCTAGCTAATAGGATCCAACAATACATTAAAAAGATTATCCACCAGGACCAGGTGGGGTTTATCCCTGGGATGCAAGGGTGGTTCAACATTTGCAAATCAATCAATGTGATAGAACAAATCAGTAACAGAAGAGAGAAGAACCACATGGTCCTCTCAATTGATGCAGAAAAAGCATTTGACAAGATACAGCATCCATTCCTGATTAAAACTCTTCAGAGTGTAGGGATAGAGGGAACATTTCCCAATTTCATAAAATCCATCTATGAAAAACCCACAACAAATATCATCCTCAATGGGAAAAAGCTGACAGCCTTCCTATTAAGATCAGGAACACGACAAGGATCCCCATTCTCACCACTCTTGTTCAACATAGTATTAGAAGTCCTAGCAACAGCAATCAGACAACAAAGAGAAATAAAATGTATCCCAATTGGCAAGGAAGAAGTCAAACACTCTCTCTTCGCAGACGACATGATACTTTACGTGAAAAACTCAAAAGACTCCACCCCCAAACTACTAGAACTCATACAGCAATTCAGTAACGTGGCAGGATACAAAGTCAATGTACAGAAATCAGTGGCGTTCTTATACACTAACAATGAAAATACAGAAAAGGAAATTAGAGAATCGATTCCGTTTACTATAGCACCAAGAACCATAAGATACCTGGGAATAAACCTAACTGAAGAGGTAAAGGATCTATACTCGAGGAACTACAGAACACTCGGGGCGCCTGGGTGGCTCAGTGGATTAAAGCCTCTGCCTTCGGCTCAGGTCATGATCCCAGGGTCCTGGGATCGAGCCCCACATCGGGCTCTCTGCTCCGCGGGCGCGGGAGCCTGCTTCCTCCTCTCTCTCTCTGCCTGCCTCTCTGCCTACTTGTGATCTCTATCTGTCAAATAAATAAATAAATCTTTAAAAAAAAAAAAACTACAGAACACTCATGAAAGAAATTGAAGAAGACACAAAAAGATGGAAAAACATTCCATGCTCATGGGCCAGAAGAATAAACATTGTTAAAATGTCTATACTGCCTAGAGCAATCTATAAGTTCAATGTCATCCCGATCAAAACACCAGCGTCATTTTTCAAAGTGCTGGAACAAACAATCCTAAAATTGTATGGAACCAAAAAAGACCCCAAATCGCCAAGGAAATGTCGAAAAAGAAAAACAGAGCTGGAAATATCACTTTGCCTGATGTCAAGCTTTATTACAAAGCTGTGATCACCAAGAGAGCATGGTACTGGCACAAAAACAGACACACAGACCAATGGAACAGAGTAGAGAGCCCAGATATGGACCCTCAACCTTAAGTACTATTGTTTATTAATATACACATGTATTACATGCGTATGCTGATCACAGCCCTAATTCCTCTGGCCAGAGGTTGTGGTGTATGACCTACTTGCAAATTAAATATCTAGGAGCTAATCATACAATCCAAATCATTTCACTCCACTTTTTATCTCCATGTTTTGGAAGAAAACAGACTTCTATCTAGAAAATATTTTGCTAATCATGTGCTTCTACCATTTAATGTAATAAAAGATATTTAAGAACCTCTGCCAGTAACCAGCCACTTTTCTCCTCACTGCCCATTCAATCCTCCCCCCTCCCTCTTGGGTAATGTGGCAAATTTTAATTGGTCGCCCTTGGCATTCTGATTAGGGAATTAAGCTAAAAGGAAGGACCACACGTGAATGGCTGCACAAAGCTCAGTTAGCCAAGCTGTATGACTCTGGACTCAGAAATGGATGAACAAGGGACACCGATTCCAGACTCCCAGGAGATAGGACCAGAACTGCTCTACCTTGCTCCCAAGCTCTCCCATTTTCAGTTGCTGTTTGTACTGCTCTTGAGAAGGACTCCAAGAGGGGCTGATCTACTTAAAGGCATCTCTTTACCACCTGCTCATCCCCCTTCAAGTCAGGCCGTAGCTCCGAGGCAAAACCCAGAGAGGACTCGGCCACCGAGTCCCTGTCATATCATTAAACTTAGCAGCAATCCCCGGCACTTCTGATTTCCCCAATCGAGAGATGAAGACTGGGGCTCAGAGAGTATCTGTGAAACATAACTTGGCCGAGATTCCATCAAGAAAGCTCCAGTCCTAACCTGTCACTTACTACATAAGTGACTCTGAATACAGCTCGTTACTAAGAAGAGCACCAGATCCTTCAACTAGAGAAACTAGTTCAAATATAGGAAAAATAAGATGCCTTCCCAAAGAGCATTAGCATGGGGACCAAATCAATGTGTGGAAAAGAGACTGCATTTTTAAACACTGCATAAATATAAGGTATTGTAAAAAAAAATATGTCATTACAGCTTATCAGCATCATTATGACTCCAAATTGACAGCAATTAGTTCCCAGGGGGAAGTGCACAGGTAAAGATATGCATCCCGAATCTCGGATCAGAAGAAGCATGTTGTAAATAGAATCCAGTTTGAGGGGTTCCCACGGGGTCTCATTGCTAATCGTCATCAATATAACAAGAAGCAAAGAAAGGAAAAATAAAAGCCTGATAAAACCAATAAGAATCCTACGTGTTCAGATGGTATTTTTGGTAAAAATGGATCTCCCAAAGATCGTGGCCCAGCCTGAGCATTGCACTGCCCTCGTGAAGGCGTATCCCTCTCATACGCCTCTCTGTGGACATTCTACAAGCAGAAGACCCAGAGATCTACCAAGCAGTAAAACTGAATCCCCCTCCTCTCCCACTCAAACAAACAAGCAAATAGAACCCAGAACCCTAGGGAGGCTTCTTGAGTTTTTCCCGCCCCTTCAGTGGGCAAACTACATCCCCCCTATGCAAACCTACTCAGCCACATGACCACCAGTGACCAAGTTCTGTAAGCTCTTCCTTTGTATCCCTCTCCTCACCCAACCTACGGCTCCTGCCCTCATCATACATCCACATCTCCTACAAGAGTCTGGATTTAACCTTCTAAGCCTTTTGTATTTAGAGTGGCTTTTGGAACATGATCTGCCCATATTAACAGGCCACTCCCTGGGTCTCCAGTGCCTACTGTGGAGCCTGACATCCAGAACCGTCCACAACCTAGCCCGTCTTACTCAGAACTTCTACTTAAGTAACTTGACTCGTGTACATGGTGGCACAGCCCAACGTAAACCCGATCTAACTCCAAGGAGCTCTGTGCTATGTTGGGCTTTGCTTGTTTCCCTGCCCGTCTCTCTCACAGGCTCTCCCCATGGCAGGGACTATGGCAGTTCATCGTCTAGAATGTGGCTTACACAAAGATGGGTTCTGTTCTTACTAAGAGTGATCCAGGTAATCTGGACAAACTATCCCATCAAAAACAATTAGAAAAGCTGACCAAAAACAATCAGGTTGAGACCATCTGAGAACTAAGAAGGAGTAATAAAAGATGAGGCCAAGACCTAGAAAGAAATTCAGAGAGGTAGGTACCCCCACATCTGGGGTCACCTCGTTTCACAGGGCACCTTCCAAATACCAGAAGCAGCAGCCCAAGGGCAGATAAACTCTGCAGAATCCTTAATCCTTAACAGATCTGGAGAACTGGGGAGACAGAAACTCAAGTCCAGGGACTCCAAGGAGAGGTCACCCTGATGAAGACACTGAGCCTTTGGTTGGTACATATGACTTAAGAGTAAAGATGAGCCAGAAACAGGCCAGCCCTTAAAAGACCTGAAGCCCTGGCTCTCTCTCGTTTACTAGCGTGCACCCTGGGGCAAGCTCCTCAGCCTCTCTCACGAGATGGTAAGAAGAGCAACACCTGCTCCGTAGGGAGGCTAATAGGATTACGAGTTCATATCCATACAGTGTTCAGAACTGTGTCCAGCTCTAGGTTCTGCTGTACACAGGTGAGGCGCTGTGAGTGTCTGTTAAATAAATAAAAAGAACAGAATTCAGTTCAGCAAACATACTGCCTGGCCTGGCCTCTCTCTCTCCAGCTGCCTCTTCCTTTATTTCTCTGTATTCAATACCCCAATTCACACGTCAGTCGTACTGAGCTACTTTGCTTCACCAAATGCATCTTGCTCATTTCCTATCCTTTCATCTGCCCTTTCTTCCCTCTGCCTGAAGTCTTTCTTCTCTTAACCCACTTGGAAAGCCTACAGTCATGCTTCAAGAACTAGTTAAAAATATGACCTCCTCTGGGAAGCATTTCCTTGACCCTCTCAGAGGTAATTACTTCCTCTTCTTGGCTCAGCTAGTCTTGATTTCCTTTTTAGCATGGTGTTCATCAAACTGTTTTGATCACTTCTGTTTATGTGTCTGTCTTCCCCATTAGCTTATAGCACGAACTATGTCTTATTCATCCTTTTTCCCAAATATTAAGCATAGCAGTAGTTCCATGATGACTAGTGAGTAACAAATGAATGATTAACTGAATAATTAATTAATTAAATAATTAAATGTACTCAGTGTTTGCTCTCAGGCTAGTGCAGCTAAAGCATTCATCATATCCAAGCAAGTATGGTGCAGTTAAGAATTCTTACTCTTCCAAAGCTTGAAGCATGCTCCTAGGGTCCTCTGAAGACAGAATGTCAATCATTTGGTCATTGAGAGCAAGGTCCTCATTGACATCATCGGGTGAGGTGAACTGGGAGTGCTCCAGCTTGCTCTCATGATGCTGAACCTGCAGAGAAATTTCAGAAACAACTGAGTGGGCCTTCTTGTGAATGTCATGTGCTGAGAAAGTTATGAGGGAAGGCAGGAGTCAGAGAACCTTGCTGGCTCCACTTTTGAGCAGGGTAAATTCAGACAAGACACTATTTCCCTGGGCCTCTATTTTCTCATTAAAAAAAAAAAGGGGGGGTGGATTTTAATTCTAGTAGCCCTGCATGGGGATATTGTGCATATTAACAAAACAATGGATGGAAAGACCTTTGCAACCTGTAAAGACCTGTACAGTATTTCACCATCATCACCATCACCACCACCACTGTCACCATCATCACCATCATCAGCCATCAACATCATCACCACCAACACCATCATCATCATCACCATCAACATTATCACCACTATCAACATCATCACCATCACCATCAACACCATCACCATCACCGTCATCACCACCAATCACCATCATCACCATCATCTCATCACACCATCATCATCACCATCACCACCATCACCAACCACCATACCATCATCATCATCACCACCATCATCATCATCCCCAGCATCATCATCACCACCAACACCACCATCGTCATTACCATCAGCAGCACCATCACCATAATCATCATGCAGACAGAAATTCTAGTTGGCAGATGGACTTCAACTTCATGCATCTGGCTGGTTTCTAATCAGAATATAGAATTGTCAAATGGAAGTGACATGGGAGATAATTAAGCCTGACCCAATGACTGGATAGCTCTATCTGTTTTGTCCTTATTATTGATTCTGCAAAATGGGTGATAATTATAGTTAATATTTAAGAATTCCTGTCCCTGTGGCTTTTATGTGTTATTATCACAAAACCGTCCCAACAATAAGTGCTATTGCCCCACATTACATATAAGAAACCATAGCTCAGAGGGGTAAAATAACATTATGTGCATCCACAGAGTTCATGAAGAGTCAGGGTTGGTATCTGGTCCCAATCGGTCTAACTCCCAGGGTAGAAGGAGTGAAGAAGGCTAGAAGGGGTGAAGAAGGATGTCTTGTGTTTTATAGCACACTGTCTCATTGGTTGCCTTGGGTTTCCAAAAATAAAGAAAAATGTGAAAAGAGTTCATTCTGTTAACTTCAAGGGTCTTCAGACCCTTGAATCAATGCTTTTCTTTCCTCTCTGCAGTTGTAATGATCAGCCTTTCATCTCCAGGAAATGATTCCTGCTCCTTCATCAAAGCAGCAGGGAAGTTTTGTTCTTCTGTGATGGATAATGGCTTTGGGAGACAAGCCCAAGGTCTGATGAAAGGAGTCCTTCTTCTCCTCCCCCCTTTTGCCTGCTACAGACACTGTGGACCGACCCCACTTTGCAATGACCATCCTCTCCTCTGGGAAGCAGACACCAAGTGAACAATGGGGACAGGACCTCCAGCCTCCAGACACGGCCCCCAGAAGCCAGATCCAGCCTACACTTGGCCGCCTGAAGCAAGTGTTTAAATTCATAGGCCACAGGTTCCTCAATACAAATGAGGAGGAGAGACGACAGATGTTCCCTTCAAGGTGCTGGGTCCCTGGGTGACACTGAGTTGCAGCAGCTCCAGCCCTCCCAACCCTGAAGGGACCAACAAACTGCCACAGATGCTTACTTCCCACAGTGTCTTCTGGTGGCAGCCCATCTCACTCTATGAACTGCTGCCCTGATTTCCTTCCCCTCTGTCCATCCACTGGTGGGCTGAGGGCTCGTTCATTTCCTCACACATTTATTCAGCGCCCTCCAAGCACCAGGCTCCATACCACACAGCGGGGATGGTGGCAGATACAATCTGTTTTCTACCCATGTCCCCTCTCCCTTACCCATAGTACCATGTCCACTAGCCAAAGATCCATCAGCCAATTCCTACACTCCTTTCCCTATAGGCTTTTGCTGGCCTTCGGAGCCCATGCCCGGGAAATAATGTCACCCTTTGTCCGGGCCCCTGTGGGAACTCTGACAATACTGACTCCCTCGGTGGCCCTCCATCTCGTTCATGTTCTCTCTTCAGGCTATGTGTTCCAGGGCCCTCGAAGATTAAGATACATACCTTGGAAATGCCCACCAAGGTTCGAAGGAGGAGGCTTGTTTAGGCACTCTGTAAATTTGTTAAAGATAGCATGATCCCTCCCCCTCCTGATGCACAGACGGTGCCATGAGATCTAATGAAAGGGTAGCTGTCAATTAGGTGCACACAAACCCTTGGAGGAAGTGGGTCCTCTGCTCTCGCTAAAATGCCCTCTGCACCACCCCTCACTCTATACAATCTGTGGACTAAGGCCTGGACTTTGTGAAACTAGCTGCACAGCGTCTAGCTCATCCCCCACCTGATCACCTATCCGTAAGTTAGCCTAAATAAAAGTCTGTGTAAATGGTATGGAGTTGCCTACTTCGTTCTCTGGTCTCCAAGTGTCTTCCCAGTGGGGAGAACAGTCCTTCCTCCCCCACCTTCTAACAGCCCCATTGCCCCCATATCCTCGACTGATGACCAATGGTGCATGATATATACCCCAGCTCCTTCCCTTCTTAGGTGGGATGACTCTGAGGCTATTTTCCTACTCTCTGTTGAGTTCCTGGGCAAGGTGAAGCTCCAGGGGCCCACAGTGGTAACCTGACCAGCTGCCTTCCCTTCCTGCCTCACCTCCTGACCCCACACAAATACTTCCTGGGATCAGTCCTCATATAAACTACTTGCATTTGGACCCCGGGCCTAGGATGTGCTTCTGTGGGAACCCAGACCAAGACAGGAATAGGGAGATTAAGACATTCACAGATGAGCCCAAGAAATTAGGAGGTGGGGTCTATGGAAGCTAGCGCAGGAACCGAGAGAGAGGGATCCCAGCCCAGCCAGAACTATGCTCACTAAAGGGCAGAGAGGATCAAAAAAGCCTCCGGTGTGAGTGTGGTGAGCTCACGCTCTCAGGGAATGCTGAGTCACTGGGTCAACTGGGGCTGAGGTAGGAAGTAGACAGTGGTAGCAGAGGTTGGCAAAGCCGGCCAAGGGGGCTTCCCAAGCCAGGCTGAAAGACCTGGTCTCCCCATGAGGACGAAGTGAGCCAAAGACCTTTCAGCAGGGAGTGTGGACCAGGACCTGAATTAGCGTGGCATGAATGCAGAGTTGGCCACACCGACAGTGCTTGGTCATTCAGTCAGACCGCAGGGGCCCTCAACACTGGCCACCTTCTGGAATCCTCCAGGGAGCTTTAAAAATGACTTTTAGGAACAGACCCGGGACCATCCAGTCAGAGTCTCTGCAGGTTAAGCCTGGAGATGAGCATGTGTCTGTCATTTCCCCAGGGACTGGGACACCCATCCAGGGCTGAGACCCATTGAACTGGAGGACAAATGTCAACCTCACATCTACTGTCACCCCAACTACCTTCCAGGAACACAACGCACATGGAGACTCACCCCATGTCTGGTGAGCAGGCTTCCCGTCAAACACTGATATTGAGCTGTGAAGAAAAACGTGACCCAGGTCAGCACAAAGGAGACAATGGAGGCTGCGAAGAATCCTGCGGCATGAAGGCCGTGGTTTGGGACGACCTAGGGGATGAGAGAGAGAGAGGGGTACTTATCCGTAGTCACGCTTCACATCTTTCAGTCAGGTCCTAAGGAAGAGTTACAGCAGAAGCAGCAGTGAGACTGGCCTGGCTTTGGACCCGGCTCATCCCACTGGCTGAGACTGTCTCGCCCTGAGACCATCACTGGACTTCTCGGAGTCATTCCCTACAGCGTGGCTTCCACGCAGCACGTCTGGAGCACCGAGCAGGACAAATACTGCCCAGGAGCCCAGCATGGCGGACCATCCACCCTGAGCGTGACAGACCGCAGGCACCCCAGAACACTACGTTCTGGAATCCATCTGTAACAAACCTAAGGCGCACTAGGGACCCGTGAGCTGTTTCGAGTCAGGGTCAGAATCTGTAGTGTTCTTCCCTTCTCCCCACACCATGCGCTCCCCCTTCCCAAGAGCACCGTAGAGGTAACCCGCAGCCCACGCTGGCCTTCAGGCCCACGCTGGAGGAGGCACGGGGCAGGGGAGCCTCCCACAGTTAGAGGCGGTTTAGAGGTTAGCCTGCCTTAACACGCCCAACCCTCACTCACTCCGCAGAGGCATACTCTGGGTTCCGGCCCGAGAGAGCCTGGGACAAACATGCATCCGTGACAGGCTGGGAGCAGCGGGCATCGGACAGCTGTGAGACGCTGACTGAGTCCTAGAGGTTCCACCTTCAGCCCCTCCCTCCGCCACTTCCTCCGGCTGGAGACCACAGCAGCTGCTGGCATCTGACAAGCACTCCGAATGGGTCAGAGGCAGGACTGAGACCGTGCTCACACTTACACATGCATCCGAACCAGGAGGACTTGTGGAAACACGCGTCCCTATGCCCCACTCTGAACTTCTGATCCACTAGACCTGGGCACAGGGCCTCGGGAGTGGCTTTTCCTAGTTCTGAGCTGCTGAGCTGTTTGAGGAACATACTAAGAGCAGCTAGGTTAAGGGTTCCACAAGATTTAACACCTTGAATTCTCCCAAAGACACTTTGATCCAAACAAGGAGCTCTAGGTTTTTGATCCTACAGATCTGGATGGAAATGCCGCCCCTGTCAAACCAGCTGTGATACCCTGGGTGAGCGACTTGACCTCCAGTAACCTCACTTCTCTCATCTGTAAAATGGGGATAAAAATACCTCCTAGAGGGGCACCTGGGTGGCTTAAGTGGGTTAAGCCTCTGCCTTCAGCTCAGGTCATGGCCTCAGGGTCGTGGGATGGAGCCCTGCATCGGGCTCTCTGCTCCGCGGGGAGCCTCCCTCCTCTCTCTCTGCCTGCCTTTCTGCCTACTTGGGATCTCTGTCAAATAAATAAATAAAGTCTTTAAAAAAAAATACTTCCTAGAATGAGGATTAAACAGAATAATGATAGAGAGATTAGTATAAAGCTTGGCTCATTTATTAATCAACAATTATTTACTGATTATTTGCTGTCTGCCCAGCTGTGAGTCGGGGTTCTTCCTCCCTTGGTGTGATGACACTGGGTGTGTGGGTACTGACTGGGTCTGACCCAGGTCCACCTCCTATTCACAGGTAAGGGGGACTGTGAACAGCAGAGCGGGTGAAGCTTGGATTCAGGACCCAGACCATCTGGGTGTGGCACCATCTCTGCCCTATTGGTCATATAGTATTGGTCAGATGAGTTCATCTCTCTTTGCCTCTGCTCCTTCCCTTGTAAACTGAGACAGTAGCCCTCCAAAGGTCGTACGGAGGATTAAACAAGAATATGAATGAAGTTGAATGAAGCTACTAAAAGAGCGTCTGTCTTTTAATACTTGCTCACTAAACACCAGTGATTCTTGCCACGTCTTCCTTTGTGGGCCGTGTAAACGAAGGCAACTCCTTTGGGACAGTAATGGAGAAGCTATATGGTGGCGATGAATGAGTCATTTTACCAGAAGGTGGCCTCAGAAGCAGACCTGGACTGAGAGCCTCACATTTGGATAACACTTTTCATCCCTAAGATGTGCCTAAGATGATTTTCCATTTATTTGTGTTTTCTTTAATTTCCCCCAGCAGTTTTGTAGTTTTCAGTGTACAAGACTTTCACCTCTTGATTAAGTTTATTCCTAATAATTTTATTCCCTTTGATGCGAGGCATAATGGCCAGCCACTTAGCCTGACAAGGGACCCTCAGACAGCCAATGCTTGCTCCAGAGTTCACAGCCAGGTGTGGCTTTGTCACCCCAGATTACAACTCTCACAGTCTTCTCTTTTGCCCAATCCTGCTTCCTCCTTCTTCCCTTCATGGGTGATCACTGGTTGTGTTGAGGGAGGGGCAAACCAACCCAAGTTTGATGATTCACCAGGAGGACCCACAAGACGGCCTAAAGTCATCTCACTGCTCTGAGTTATTACAGGGAGAAGACACAGAGCAAAATCAGGACAGGGAAAAGGCAAAGAGGATTAAATCCTGAAGAAAGCAGAAACAAGCTTCAAGAGTCCTCTCCCAAGGCCATCACACAAGACTTGTTTAGTTTCTCCAGCAACGGGTACAACAACACAGCAAAGCTCATGAGAGACTCAGTGCCCAAGGCTTTGATCCAGAACTGGTCCCTTAGGCACCCTCTCCCTAGCAGGTACCAGTTCCAGACTCCCAGAATGAAAGCAGGCCTTAAGAATAAAATGTATTGTTTATAACACATTTATATACGTTTACTTGTATTTGTTTACATTTATAATATGATAGCTTCAACACAGTGAGCCACTCTTAACAGTTTGGGGAATCGTGGCAACTATTCCGAATTCCAAGTTCTCACACATTTGCCAAGGGCTAATCTTGCAAGCAGGCCATCTTAGGCCAGATATATTAACTCTTTTCTGCACACTAGTAAACGTACTATACCCAGCAAGGCCTCCCTGACCTTCAAGACAGTCAAAGCCAAGTAAAGTCAGAAACAGGAGCTTTGGTCCATATATTGGAACCTGAATCAAAGAGCAATGGCACATATGACTTTTTTTGGCTATTGATTAAGCAATCTTGGTTCAAAGATGCTGTTATCAAATACGGTCAGGGAAACAATTCTGTTTCCATATTTGAATATCCTCCTGATTCTAAATATTATATTTTAATTAACACCAAAATGACATGCAATTCCTCCATTTGTGCTGGAAATAGCCCTCTGTGCCCTAATAGGTATAGCTACAGGATAAGAAAAAAAAAAAAACAACAAAACAAACGAACAACACATTGTATAAATATGAATGACTCTGCACAGAGGTTACATTAAAATATTGATGGAAAGGAAACAAAAAGATCTATGTCCAAAGAGAACAAAGGGGATATTGAGCAATTTGTTTTTAGGATTCCTCTTTCACAGAAGGTAAGTGCTTCTTTTTTTCCAGCTTTAGCAAGAATAATGGGGAGATACAGGGAGTTAATGGCATCTCATCACCAAAAACACGCTAGTCCCTAGGCTAGGCACACGTGATGGGTTTAATTGTGTCTTCCAAAAAGATACGCTGAAGTCTTAACCCACAATACCTATAAATGTGGCCATATTTGGAAACAAGGTCTTTGCAAATGCAATCAAGTTGAGTTCATATTGGATTAGGGTAGGTCCTAAATCAAACGAATGTTCCCTAAAAGGACAGGGAAATATGGAGGCAGATTCACACAGGGACACCCACGTGACCATGGAGGCAGAGATTGGAGTGATGTAGGTGCAACCAAGGAAGGATTCCCAGGAGCCACCAGAAGTTAGGAAGAGGAAAATCTTCTTCCCTAAAGCCATCAAACAGAGCACGGCTCTGTCAATACCCTAATTACAGACTTCTCACCTTCCGAACTGTGACAGAATAAGATTCTGTTATTCTAAGCTCCCCAGTTTGTGACAATTTGTTATGGAAGCCCCAGAAAACTAACACGATATACATGCTTTGCATCATTCAACCTTCAGCAATCCTATGGGGGATGTATTGTCCCCAGTCTATTGATAGGTAAATGTAGACAGAACGAGATTAAAACATCAAAGTCCATAGCTGAAAAAACCAGACCTAGCCCTGCTGGACTCCCAGGTCCATGTTCTCCACCCATTAGATCACACTGCTTTTATCCAGGGAGTTGTGTGGCTTTCTAAAAACATTTTTAGTCCCAACCTCCCATACCTGCCTGACTGATGAGAACCAGAAACAAAGACTAGGACAGAATTACATGCAGGGAGGTAGAAAGGTAGAAACTGTACTATAAAAGGTAGAAACAGATCCTTCTGTCCACCACTGTCTTCTCCTTTACTACTTCATGAAGAAGAGCTGGTCAGCTGGGTCAGGCCACCATGCTTGTCTTCTTCTTCCCACCTCCATCTTCTCTGAATCTCCACCTGAAGTCTTGCCCTCCTCTGGCCATTCATGTGACCAAGAGAATTTGAAGAGTAGAGGCAATGTAGCAGGTCACGGGGAACAGGACCTGACACTGAGGCAGGAATGAAAGACTGTTATCTAGGAAGAGGGCAAAGGTAGGGTAAGCTCTTCCAGATCCTGCCATCTTTCTCCTTTCTCTACTGCAATCCCTACTTTCTGATACCAAGTGATAAGTGCATGTAGGTAGAGACTGCCTGCTTGGGGCAGGTCCACTCATAACTCTTTCTTCTTTCAATCTGCATTTATCAGTGTTGCTAAATTAAGCTAGGTCTCGTTCCCCTGATCTGCCCAAAATGCCTCTGCTATTCAAATTCCCCCCTCCATGTAAATGGCTAAAAGAGAGTAAAATCTTAAGATGTAGCTTTTTGGGAAGAAGGAGGCTCCATATAATCACTACCGCCATTATCATCCTCATCACCTTCACCACGATCATCACCATCATGACTATCACCATCATCCTCACGATCACATCCCCATCATCACCATCACCATCCCCATCATCATAGCTGACACATACTGAGCAGACACTAAGCACCAGAGGTGGTTCCAAGTGCTTTACATGCATTAATCCATTTAATTCTCACAATACCGTAATCGGGCACTGCTTTAGTCTATATTTTACAAATTAAAACACAAAAGTACTAAGACATTAAATAAATGGCCCAAGATCACAGAGCTAGTCAATAGTTACCTGGGTTTCACACCCAGCAGCCAGGGCTAGTAGCCCTCATACCACAGCTGCCTCTCTGGGGCTCGGGCTCCAGCCTGGCCTTTTACCAGCAGCCCTGCATTGGGTCATCAAGGTCCTGGGCCACTATGGACATTGTGATTCCTATTCTGAGTAGACAGCTCACTCTTCTAGACTGACTGGTAGGGCAGATTTTAAAAATCTCCCAGTGTCGGGGTGCCTGGGTGGCTCAGTGGGTTAAGCCTCTGCATTCAGCTCAGGTCATGATCTCAGGGTCCTGGGATCAAGCCCCACATCGGGCTCTCTCCTGGGCAGAAAGCCTGCTTCCCTCTCTCTCTCTGCCTGCCTCTCTGCCTACTTGTGATCTCCCTGTCAAATAAATAAATAAAATCTTAAAAAAAAAAATTCCCAGTGTCTGGCCAAAAGTTTTCATAATCCATTCTTTAAAACTACCCTTAACCGTCAATATCTTTATTGAACTTCTGCCAGAGGACAGGCCTTCCTCCTTTTTTAGTCTTTGAAACAATACTTTAACTCAGAATTCTTACATCCATTTCATGAAACCAAGCTTTGCTGTAAGTATGTTTGCTGAAACTCTCTATTTAAGTGGGCTACTAGGGTTGACTCAGTGTTTGGATGTGGTGAAATTTCTTGACATCTAGTTTATTCAGTGAGCCCAGGGCTGCATGCTGGAAGGACAAGGGGGAAATAGATCCAGGTCCTGCTCTGTGGACCTCACAATCCTGCAGAAAAACACACAGGTAAGCAGGCTGAAGTGACACGGTGTGACTGGGGTGAGGCTGGAGAAGCCTGGAGGAGTGGGGCTGGGAGGAGGGGAAGCCCTTAACCTAGCTCAAAGAACAAAGGAAGCTTTCCATGAGGTGACCCAGGGGCAGGGGAGAATGACTGGGGAGGAGGGCAAGCCGGGCAGAGGAAAGAGCACAAGCAGCACACACAGGTGGAGGAGATGTAGCCCAGGTCCCAAAGGACCTTCAAGGGCAGGTTAGTGATTCTAGACATCATCCTAAGGATTTGTGGGGCAATCAATGCAGGGTTTTAAGCCAGGAAGTCACATGGTCAGATGGGTATTTTAGAAAGTTAAATCTGGCTACTTCATGACATCAGCCAGGAGGAAGACAAACTAGATGTGACAGCCAAGAAAGAAAGGACGAGGATGTGAAACAAGGCGGCAGCAAGCAGTAAAACATGCTAGTAAAGACGGAGGCTCTACTTAGGGTTCAGCTCTCAGCTCTATCCCCTACCACAGGGTGGGACCCTTCTGTAAGCTGCAATTTCCCATCTATAAACTGAGGATTAAAACAGTGCGTATGGTTCCTTGCTAAATTAAACACAGAATTACCATACAATCCAGCAATCCACTCATGGGTGTATACCACAAATAACGGAAAAACAGGTGTTCAAACAAAAATCTGTACCTGAATATTCACAGGGCACTATTCACAATAGCCAGAAGACAAGGAAAGCCCAGAGGTCCACCACCTGATGAAGAGATGAAGAAAATGTGGTCTACACATATAAGGAATAAGATTCACCCATAAAAAAGAAGTACCAATAAACAGGACAATATGGAGGAATCTCGAAAATACCATGCTTAGGAAAGAAGTTGGCCACAAAAGGCCAGATTGCATTATATGAAATGGCCTAAACAGGCAAATCTGTAGAGATGGAAGGCAGATTAGTGGTTGCAAGAGGCTGGGCATAGAGGAGAGAATGGAGAGCAGACCTAGACAGTGGTGCTTGTCTGCCCGACACTGAGTACGCTAAATGTCGATAATGATAAATTTCACGTGTGTACTTTACTACATGCACAAGGCAGGACCTACTAGCTAGGGGTGCAGGACACAGAGATCAGTCAGTAAATCTGAGCTGCTATTTATTACTGCTACTTTTGGCAAGCTGGAGGGAAGGGCAGAAATTAGAGGAATATTTAGGAGACACAGTCTATAGGATACAGTGACTGAGCATGAAATGAATGTGTGGGATGCCAGAGATAGGAGCCAGAAATGTCCCTGGATGTCTCACTTGGGAGGCTGGGTGCTGCCCCCCCCCCCCCAGCACAGGGACAGGTGCAAAAATTTAAGCACTTGGACCCTAGAAATCAGCTCCGAGTTAATCATACTTTTGAGATTTCCTCCAGAAATCTTGCAGCCAAATTTCACTGATAAGCATTATAAGTACATATTTCAAAGAGCCTATTTACCATAAACTTCATGAACGGAAGAATAAGGAAAGAGAACCGGCTCAGTGATCCTAGCCTCCTCATCCCCAGGCCCTAACTTTCCTGCTTGTCTCTGACAAAGAATCATGTGCTATTACCATCTCTTTAATCATGTATTAGCTGAGAGATGATTCCTTTGATGAGTTCTATCACTGTATTTATGAAGAGCAATGCTGGACAAAAAAAAAAAAAAAAAAGCCTTTCAAAAGGAATGCTTTCAGTGCTTATAATCCAACAGCAAGTTACAAAAGCATGAGGAGGAATTGTTTATACAGTTCGACTTCAATTACATAATAAATAAATCCACAGATTTGTAGAAGCAAGAAACCAACATGTCGGCAATAGTCCTCCAGTGGTGGGATTATGAGGTAATGTTATTTTATTCTTCTGGCTTTCTCTGTGTTTGTGTGATACAGAGCGGGCATTTCCTCTAAAAGTCCACAATGGGTATCTATTAAATCCTACCCACCTACCCCCCAAAGACAGAAAAAGGTTGTAGAAAAGAGAAGACCATACAGAATTTCTCTGGAAGAGATTTCAGAAGTAGTTTAATTGAAATCCTTCACTTTAAGTTAAAGATCCAAGAAGCACAGGGGGTCAGTGGTTTGTGGACCTTTGTCACACAGCCCTTGAGGGCAAATGTCCCAACTGACATTCCTGAAAAGGGGGGGGGGGGTTATGAGTAATCACTGGTAGAGGGAATCACACTTCTTAATGGAGCTTTGCTAAGGTACCAGTCTCCTAAAGAAGTGGATTTGAGAAAAAATTGCACAGCTTGACCCTGTTCCTTAACGCTATCCTCAGCTTCAGGACCCTGGCCAGTTCCCACAGCCTCTCCCCCATCTGATTTTTTCAATGAAAAAGTCAAACTAAAGCATCTGTAAAGTCTTCCAGGGCAAAAATTCTATTCTGCTGTCACAAAAATGTATTAAATGCCAACCAGGAGACTAACTCAATGTCACAGAATGACAAGGTTTATCAGGTATCCCAGCAGCATGGGATCCCAGCCAAGGGTGGGACCAGAACACCTGGGGCAGAGTCAGGAACCACAGAGTTGCAGAGGTTGGTTAGGCTCCTGCAGGACATTCTCCAAAGCACAGGTAAAAATAGAACAGCATATGCAAAACTGGAGAAGTGTGGAAAACAGAGGGACCCAATAGCACCAGGAGATAGCAGAGGCCAACTTTTCTGATGGCTCCTGAATATTTACCTGAGGTAATCAGGCTGAATCCAGCAGGCAATAGGGAGTCCCTCCAGAAAAGGAAAAGCAAGCAGTTTTATGTTTAAGAAAGATGACGATGGCAAGGATGAGGGGCTAGAGGAGTTTAGGGCTGAACAGGCAGGAGGCTGGTGCAGTAATCCACACAAGAGGTAACACAGGGAAGGTAGATGTGATGATGTGCGATTGCACACCACCCATCTTCTGAGCGCAAGTCAGCGCCACAAGATTCTGCCCAGTTACACGCTCCCTCCACTGTGGTCAAGGGAACACACTGTAAAATTCTGTATTTGAGAAATTCTCATGTCGCATAGCTATCTACTAACACTTCCTTTTTGTTATTAATAGAAGCTCTTTGTATATCAAAGATATAGATCCTTTTTTATGTCTGTTACAAGTATTTTCCCTAATCTGTCACTTATCTTTCTTAATGCTGTTTTTAAATGTAAAATTTCCAACTATTTGTGTACTCAAATCCATGGTTTTCCTTCGCGGCTTTCTTCATACCATGTGATACTGACCTATATTTACCTTTTAGAAATTTTTTTACCGAGATTTTAATCTGATGAGGGAATTCATCTTCATTTTTCTTCCAAAAGACCCAGTCAGTTGCCCATAAATTTACGAGTGATACATTCTTTTCCCATTGATTTGAAATACCATTTTTATTAAATGGAAATCTGTGTACATACTCTATCCTGTCCCATTGGTCTGGCTTTTCTGGAGGTGCAAACTACATTAATGTAGCTTTATAATTCTTTAACACCTCCTAGAGCAAATCTTCCCACATTCCTGTTCATTGTCACAATGTTCGCATCTAGTTTCAGAAATGTATATTTTCAGGTGAAACTCTGATTAATTTGATCACCTTATCTCCCCCCAAATGCTACTAAAATCATTATTGCAACTGCACTGGACATGAATTTCGGGGATGTAAAACCTGGTTTAAACGTCTCTCTCTGGATTAGATCCAAGATCCTTGCTCTCCGGGTCCCTGCCCTGGCACCCAGCTCTTTCGAGGGCACATGGGATCAACACAAGAAGTTGTGGGGAGCTCCAGCCCAATCTAAACACCAATGTCCAGCACGAACAGTGTGATTCTCCACCCTCCCCGACTCTTCATGCAGCAGACAGAAGGGCAAGAGGACCTTGTGATACGAAATGGGAAGCAGTTTTCTGAGGCCTTGCCTTCCTTGGCTGACACCTTCCAGTTTCACCCTTGGGAATGTAAGAGAAAACAAAGGAGGTGATGGTGTCTCCCAGGGTTCCAAAATCCCAACCCATACAATGGATAGTTAATGGCTTTCCTCCGTGTTTTTTACCGCATGACAGAATGTCAGGGGAGCCTCCATCCCCATGCCCTGCTCCTCCTATTCACTCTCGCACTTTCCTAGTGCAATGACGTCACCATTCAGGTGCTCAGTAGCCCCAGTAGAACACACTATAGCTGGCAAGGGACTTGCCTCATCCCTACGTGTATCCACTGGTGCCACGCCCCTAGGATACCTGGGTTCACATCCAACCACCAGTCCAGCTGGCTCAAACTCGACTTCAGACCTTTGGTAGAATATTCTAGAATATCCTTTCTCCATTTTGAACCATGTCCTTCCTTTCACAACATCCAACTGAATTCTTAGCTCCTCCATGAAGCCTGCCAACTACCCAGCACTTTACAGTCATTATCCGCAGCATGTATGACCTAGATTTTGGGTCACAACCTCGCAAATTCAGTCATGGCAGACTTTTCCCCCCCCTCATTTAAGGGTCTCAGTGAAGGCAGGGGGACAGTGGGTGCTGGGTGATCTGAGTCTCCAGGCTGCCCCCGACTCCACTGTGCCCTGGAATCTTGCACGGGGCCTGACTCACACTTACAGCACCTGTATGGCCCCCGTGGGCATCTGGGCTTGAGACCCCAATACCTGACGTCATTCACGATTATCACAGAACACCTGCAGAGGAGTGATGTCCACAAGTGCATGTAATAATGATGATGATGATGACGATGATGATGATGATGATAGCAAAGACAGCGGCTGATGTTAACTGAGCCCTTACAAAACGCCAGGCACTGTGTCGAGTGCTTGACACACTATCATTCATTTCACGGCTAGGAAATTGAGGCTCAGGGAGGCAAAGCACACACCCACAGTCACACACAATCGGTGGGCAGGCAGGGATTCAAAGCGAGGCCCTTGGTCCAAGGACCTGCTGTCCCCACAACATTGTAGGGCCATCACATCTATATACCTCATCTTCCCGCTCCGTGGTGACCTCCCTGAATGTGCCACAGGGCAGGGTCACCTGGATGAGAGGTCGTGGGGCTGAGATCCAGCCCGGTGCTCCACTGCCAAACCGTGCACCCAGGGGTCTGCGCCCCAGAGTGGGCACCTACTCCTGCTGCCCGCGAAGGCAAGGCGTGGGCTGGAGGCCACCCTGAAGACCTGAGTGTGTCTCATCTCCATCCACACGAGAGGGCCTGGGGCTTGAAGGGCTCATAAACCTCAATTAAGTAAATGTCCTCTGACTTCTATTACAATCACGCAGTGACCAGACACCTGCTCCACCAGGAAGCAATCACCAGCATTGATGACAATCAACAATCAGCTCAATAGAGGGATATTTACCTATCGAGTGCCACCCAGAATGTAAGGCACAGAGTGGGGCACAGATATGACGCAGACACGCCCCCCCCCCCCCACCCCGGAGTGCACAGACCAGCCAGGATGATTGCTGGCTCCTGTCTTCCTGACTCCCCCGCCCCTTCCCCCCATAAACCCTCCCCTTGCTATAGCCAGACTTGGATTTTGTTTCCATCTCTTTAGGGCAGGGATTCAGCTCCCCAGTGTGGCCCACTGCCCAACAACAGGGCCCCAGAACCAAAGTGCTTGTGCTCAAATCCTGGTT
Organism: Mellivora capensis; assembly: GCA_004024625.1. Classification (NCBI taxonomy): domain Eukaryota; kingdom Metazoa; phylum Chordata; class Mammalia; order Carnivora; family Mustelidae; genus Mellivora; species Mellivora capensis. Next base: position 22,442 of record PISX010025197.1, read on the forward strand.
CCAACCCCTATGAGAAAAGCACACACGTGGTGCGCCCTGGAGTGCTATCCTCTGAGAGGCCAGCGTGCAAGGCGTGGAGCCTTGCCTGGCATCTAGAAACTTGGATTTGGGGAGGGTTCCCACCATTCCCTGGTAAGAGTGGCTCACCGCACCTAACCCATCATGCAAACAACGTAGTTTACACTGAACACACTCCTCCGGGTGGTCTGTGCCACACAGAGGATGCCGTGTGCCCAGCCCCCAGTGAAAGCTCTGGTGCTGGTCTCTGATGAGCTGTGCCGTCACACTCATTGCTCGACAACTCCGTGCATCCCATGGGACTCCACCAGGAGAGGACTCTGGAAGCTGGTGCCTGGGGTCCTCCAGACTTTGCCCCGTGCACCTCTGCCCTTTGCTGATTGGATTCTGGATCCTTCTCGGTAATAAATCAGCCATGAGTATGACTATGCATGGAGTCCTGTGTGTCCTCCCAGTGAATCACAGAACCTGGGAGTGGTCCTGGGAACCCTGACATGCTAGCCAGGCAATCTTGGGCAAATTACTTGGCTGACGTGTGCCTCGGTTTCCCCATCTATGAAATGAGGGTGATTTTAACATAGAATCTACACCCCAGGATTGTGATGAAGACCACACAATTCAGTGCATGTCAACTGCTGAACGTCTGGCCCCAGCAGATGCTGAAACAATGTGAAATGTGGTTACAAGGTGAGGACACCTTGCCCAGACAGACGGGCCATCCAGGGAATGATTCCGACAGTCTCCGGCCACTTGGGGACCCCACACTGCATGGTGGTCTGGGCTACCAAGGCCAGCAGCCACCCCCTCCCCTTGGTCGTGAGGACAGCCAGACACCAACACAACAGAGGCAGGAAAAGGCATACAGGGGGGGCGTCTGGGGGCTGTCCAGCTCAAGCCGTTGCTCTTACCTTTATCTTTTCTTCAACTGTTATGGTGAAAAGGGCTTTTAGCTGGGTTCTGTTCTAGAAAAAAAAAAGAGAAAGAAAAAAGAAAACACTTTCGTTAACAGGTATTGGAGTCTGACATAGAAGGTATCATTTGCTGTATTTGCAACCGGCCGTGTCTGAAGCTGCAGGAGGCCCTTCACTATTGGGGGCTGGGGCTTGTGAGGGTCTGAAAGTCTCTCCAGGTGGAAAGGTCTGTGGACCTGCAGGGTGTCCTTCTCTCCCGCATGCTTATATGAATCCAAACACCAGTTTCCCTAACTGGCAAGAAAGCACAGGCCGTGGGCCCACTGGTAAAACACCAGGGGGTGGGGTCAGGCCGGACGGCGGCTGAGGACCCACACCAAAGCTCAGGAAGGAAACTATCAGGCTGGCTATCTGTCCACCCGCGCAGTATCTGAGAAGACGCACCAAGAGAACACACTTTGTCCGGGGGATGCAGGTGGAAGATCTCGAAACTGAGAGGTATTACAGGGCCGTAGTCAGAGCCGGCTGCCTGGGCTCGCACCTGGCCCCGTTGCTCAGCAGCAGCCTAACCTCAGGCAAGGCATTGACTTCTCTGTGCCTCCGTTTTCCTATCTGTAAAACGGGAATCCTATTCAACTCGGTACGGTTGCTGTGAGGATTAAATTAACTAATCTAGAGTCTGGCAGTGTGCCAAAAGTATTCCCGGTGTTGGCTGTGGTTGGTGATGGCGGTGGTGGTGCAGTCAGTGCGTATAACCTGGCCTAGAGGCTTGGGGCGTGATGTCCAGTGAGCGAGGCAACCCCTGCTCATTCCTTCCGGGCTGCGGTCCAGCCAAGGTGCAGCCCCGACCCGAGACCCACAGTTACCACAGCAGCACTGGAGCAGCCCAAACCCATCACGGGACAGCAGGACACCCTAGTGGAGGCTCTGAAAGGACATAAAAACACTAAAAGTCCCTTGTTTAGGGGTTTTTTAAAATATGAGTCTTTAAAGAAAAGACACATATGAAGCAATCACCTGTCCCCTCCCATTCCTGGATTGTGTCTGTTTGGTGATATTCATGATACCCTGTGAGTTTCAGGGTTGCGGACCCGGCAGCCTGGGGATGCATTCAGAAGCCCACATTCGATCACATTGTTCGATTCCCTTCTCTCCCTCTGGGCCATTCCTCCATGTGTTTTCTGACTCCCAACGTCTAAGCAGAAAGAATCTGCAAGTATGTTATGACGCTTGACTTCATCTCTTCACAAAACGTCTCACCCTTGTGCTTCCTACAGAAATTTCAAGGCTTGCAAAACATATTTGAGATCATGGCCTGAAGTCAGTAAACGCCGGCCCAGCGAAATCCAGGGATGCGTGTGTGAGGCAGGCAGGACTTTCATAATATAGTGCAAGAAACTGGACATGATGGCTCTGGGGCTTTCCCTCTGGACCATCCATCACGCAGGGCCTGTTTTATCCAATCCTGTATGAATCTGGGGTACACGGGCATGTTTGATAAAGCAGCTTCCAGATCCAGACACAACGCACATCTGATGGAACCACCTCCGACTAGACGATTCGTGAGCGTGAACGACAGCCATCCCCACCCTCGCCTGCTGGGGATGTGTTCCCGGACCCCCCGCGGATGCCTGAAACCACGGACAGTCCCCGACCTTAGACACACCATTCTTTCCCATACATACATCTGGTTTAACTGATGAGTTAGGCACAGTAAGAGACTGACAACAATAACTAACAATAAAACAGAACGACTGTAACAATGCTCCGTGATAAACGCTGTGGGAACGCGGTCTCTCCCTTGTCCCTCTGTTTGTGAAGATCTGAGAGACAAAATGCCTAGTGACGAGACCAAGTGAGATGAAGGGCAAAGGGATGGTGACATTGCCTGAAGCTGCTGTTGTCACTCAGACCACACATCAGGAGGATCTGTGCTTCCGGACCACAGCCCCAGGTGGGCGGTGGGGGAAGGGGGGGCTCCTCCCATCTTCTCCACTATGCGCACGCAATTCTAAAATGCCGGGAAGAGAAGAGATCGGGGGAGAATCTTCCCACTCCTCCCATTGTTGGGGTGGGGACAGTGAAGCCCAAAGAATCGGCACTGCTTCTGAAACTCAGCTGGGCAGTGGTTTCTAGGCGTGGCCGTGTCAGACCCAGCCTCCACTCTATGGCAGGATTCCATCCCATCGGGCTCTCGCCTGTTGAAATCTGTTACTGTTTTCTCTTTTGTCATTTAAGACATTTTGGGACTGAATGACAAGCAGAGCAAACCATTGTTCTCACGTGCAGACTCAACCTTGGGTCATTTTCAGCCCCAGATACACTTGACCTTCTACAGGTCATGGAGAAAAGCCTCACAGTCACCCAAGCGGCAGTCAAGTCCAACCAGATGAAACAACTTGAGAACAAAGTACAAGAGCTCCTTGTCAACTTCCCGCATGTAATCACTCAGCAAGTACTGGCCTCCCAGAACTCATCTCTCTGGCAGGAGCCAGGTTGGCGCCATGCTGCTGGTTGACCAGAGCCGGCAAGCAGAAGCCCAGAACACAAGCCAGTGAAGCTTGGAACTCTGGAATCTTCAGGAGGCAGGTGTGCTGTCCACGCTCCACCTGTAGAACTGCCCAGAGATCCCCTGATGGTTTGGAAGGAGTAGGAAATTGTAGGCCATTGCACACAGACACATCTCATGTACCCCCACAAAAGACTGGAGACATTGCCAGACACATCTCCTTTATGTAGATGAGAAACCCGAGCTTCAGAGAAATCAAACTAAACCTTGCCCAAGATTGCTTAGTTTATGGATTTGTTCATTCATCTATTCAGCAAATATTTATGGAGCATTGACAGTGCACGGCTCTACTTTTGGCATGGAGAATGCAGGTGTCAATAGGAAAGATGAGGTCCCTGGTCTCATGGGGCTAATGGGGGTGGGGGTTTCCTAGGGAAATAAAGTCAGTATAACAAACAGGTGAGACCCCAAGCAAAGGAACAGATGAGGGGCCCTATAGTGATTGAGGAGCCCCTTCGTCCCTCACCTCCATCCCACTTCTATTCTACCTCCATCCCACCTCTATTCCATCCCACCTCCATTCCCCAACCCCTCCCCCCTCCAAACCTCACCTCCATCCCCCCTCTATCCCCCACTCCATCCCCCTCCATCCCCCCTCCA
>PISX010025198.1:0-16811 GCA_004024625.1 Mellivora capensis
TAAGTGAAACCATATGATAATTGACTCTCTCTGCTTGACTTATTTCACTCAGCATAATCTCTTCCAGTCCCGTCCATGTTGCTACAAAAGTCTGGTATTCATCCTTTCTGATGGAGGCATAATACTCCATAGTGTATATGGACCACATCTTCTTTATCCATTCGTCTGTTGAAGGGCATCTTGATTCTTTCCACAGTTTCTGATGGTAAGAAGTTAAGATCAGGCTGGCAGTAACATGAGAGCAGCAAACTAACTGATAGGCCGGCTAATTTACCAGAGACAACCAGGAAAACAGACAGGTAAGAGAAGCCGACATGGGGTGAGAAAAAAAACCTCACAGGCAAACCCCTCACTGCAAAAGGGCCTCAATTTAGCAAAATCAGATAGAACATTCTATACCTCATGGAATTGTCAAAAACAATAGGGCAATCATGCAGCAATTAATGAAGCATTTCAGCAGAGTATAACACCAGGCTAACATACTGAATGGTCAAAGATTGAATGCTCTCCCCTTATGAGCAGAAACAAGACAAGAATATACATTTCAGTTCCTTTCATTCAACATTTTACGGAGGTTCTAGACAGGAAAATTAGACAAGGAAAAAAAAAAGCATCTACATTGGAAAGGAAAAGGTAAAACTATCTGTATTTGCAGATGATATGAGTTTATGTAAAGAAAATCTGAATGAGGACACTTAGAACTATTTGAACAAATAAACTAGTTCTAAATAAGATAGCAGAGCACAATATAAATAGACAATACTGAATTTTATTTTTATGCTAGCAATGAAAATCTAAAAATTAAATTAACAAAACAATTTTATTTATTGTAGCATAAAAAAGAATAAAACACTTAGGGACATATATAAGAAAAGAGATGCAAAACTTATATTCTGAAATTTATAAAATGTCGTTGACAGAAATTAAAGATCCAAAGAATGGGAGAGACACCCCATGTTCAAGGATCAGAAGTGTCATAACATTAAGAAGTCAATACTCCCCAAATTGATCTGCAGACTTAACTCAATCCATATGAGTAAATATGTCACTTGGGTTCTTTTCAAACATGAGAAACCAGTCCTAAAATTAATATGGAAATTAATGTGCCACTGATTAGCTAAAGCAATTTTGTGAAAAAAGAAGAGTTAGGATACTTTCACTTCCAAACTTCAAAATTCAGTCCAAGTTATGATATACATAGGGTGAAACCAGTTTAAGTATCATCATATAGATAATGATATACAGAATAAAATTGATTAACCAGAAGTAAACTTCTTTATTTGTGGTTAATTGACTTTGACAAGGGTGGTAAGAAAATTACATGGGGTAGAGTAGAAGAGGTGAGGGTGTAGGGGATTAATAACTCTTTCAGCAGATGATGCCAGGACAACTGGATATCCACATTAAGTAAATACCATATACAGAATCTAAGTAAAAATGAGTCGTGGTCCTAAATGTAAGAACTTAAGATATAAAACTCTTAGAAGAAAATATAGGTACAATTTTGTGACCTTGGGTTAGGTAATGGTTTTTTAAATATAATTTCAAAAGCACATGTTATGAAGGAAAAGTAATTGCAGTTGAAAAGGTAAAATCAGGGGTGCCTGGGTGGCTCAGTCGGTTAAGCTGCTGCCTTCGGCTCAGGTCATGATTCCAAGGTCCTGGGATCGAGCCCCGCATCGGGCTCTCTGCTCAGCAGGGAGCCTACTTCCTTCCTCTCTCTCTGCCTGCCCCTCTGCCTACTTGTGATCTCTGTCTGTCAAATAAATAAATAAAATCTTTAAAAAAGAAAAAGAAAAGGTACTATCAAAAAAGTTTAAAGTCAACTCATAGAATGGGATAAAATATTTACAACTCATATATCTGATAAGAGGATTATATTTAAAATACAGAAACAATGAGGAGGGGCAAGATGACAGTGAAGTAGGAGACTTTGTTTCAACCAGTCCCCTAAAGTGAGCTAAATATCTACCAGAACACTGGACATGCATGAAATCAGCCTGAGATGTAAGATTATACACTTCTGGATCTCTAGGGGAAAGAAGACAACAGTGGTGATATAAAGCAATATGGGAACACTTGGACTGATATCAGAGGATAAACAGAAGGGGGAGGGAGCCACGAGAAGAGACCCATTGGAAAGTAATACCATAATACGAAAGTGCCCTGTGATTGGGGATGAACATTAACTTGCAGCCTGGTTAAAAGTACCCAAAAAGAGCAAGAGATCTTAAGGGGCAACTGGTGGAATCAGGTGGTTATGGGCATGGGACTAAGTCCATGCTCTTAGGATGGTCACCACCAGTGAACACCATGAAGAGAGAACCTGGTTGGGCCTCCAGTCCATGATCCCTGAGCCCTCAGCTTTCCGCTGCTTGCACAACCACTGGGGCTGGGTGCACCCCCAGCTGCACCTGAAAGAGTATGGGATGGGCACCAGGAGGCAGTCTCTGGGCCCGCAGCCTTCAGCAACCTGCATGGCTGTGGGGCCTGAGCACACCCAGCCTGAACCTGAGAGAACAAGGCACAGTCTTATGTCAGGGTCTCTTGGCCCACAGCCCTCCGCAATCTGTGCCTCCCCTAGGTGGGTGTGAACTGGGCAGTCCTGGCAAGGGCAGTCACCCAGATTCAGGCTCGCCCTGACCAATATGACTCACGGTTTTAGTGACACGAGTTTAGTGACATGGAGTGGAGAGACAAGCAGAGGCCTCAGGCAACCACAGAGATGGTGGTTGGGGGTGCACACTGCCTGTGGGAGGTTGGGGTTTTCAGCGGAGTTTGCAGAGCGGGAGTCTATGTGTTCTGGACAGAGGAGAATGGATTGAGGATTCCCTCTGAAGCAAAGGTCTGGGTGCAGACCTTTACTTTCCAATAAACCTCCAAAAAGCCGCCAAAAGCCACCAAAGAACAAAAACTTCCAGAGGACCAAAGCCTGAAAAACTGGTTTCCACAGAGCCAACCCCCTTAATAAGGGGCAGGAGGACTCAACCCAAGCAGAACTGACTGGAAAACAATGTGGCGAGCCTCTGCCCCAGAAGGCAAGCCAAAAGAACAAGAAGACAACTACCACAGGGTCCCCATAAAACTGCAAAACCCCAACATCAAGGAAAAACAATGTATTCAGCTCCTGGTAGTGCCCCCAAACCTATATATTTCATAGACAGAACTTTTCTCTCTCTCTCTTTTTAAATTTTTTCTCACGATTCTTGTTCTTTTAATTTTTTTTAGCTTACTTACCATTACAACTAGAGGTTCAATACAACATATTCCATAATAACTTTTTAACTTGAACTTTTTTCATACATATAACTGTGTTTCTATTTCTTTTCTTTTTTTATACATATAGATATAAGCTTCAAGGTAATCCTTTTTCCATATTTAATACTACCCCTATATATAAACAATTTCTAATTTCCCTGTGTCTCTGGACAATTGAGTCCTTTAACAAGATAACAGTATTCACCCAGGAAGAACTGATATAATCTTCCTCACCCACATCAAGTGTTTATAATCATCTTTCCAACTTATTCTTCTGTTAATGTTTCTGTGTATTTGTTTTTATTTTTGTACTATATAAATCTTATTCTTGGGGTTCATTTTGGCTGGGTTTTTCTTGTTTTTATTCTATTTTACTTTTATCGGTCTTTTTGTTCATTTTTGCTTATGTACCATACAAATCTTACATTTGGGGCTCATTTTGGCTGGGTTTTTTCTCCCTCTCTCTCTTTTTTTTCCCTTTTTCTCTCTCTTTTTTCTTTTTTTTTCTTTTTGGTGGTGACTTCTGATTGTTCCAAAACTTTCCAGGGTGCACCTTGCCTAGATCGTGGTTGATATATTCAGCTATACATCCCCTCACCAAAATGACTAAGAGGAGGAGCATCTAACAGAGGAAAAATTCAGAACCTGTGCCCTCTACCACAGAACTATTGGATATGATATGAACATAAACAGTATGTCAGAAAGGGAATTTGGGGTAACAATTATCCAGGCAATGGCTAAGTTGGAGAAGACCGTTAGTGGCAACATAGAATCTCTAAAGGCAGAAGTAAGGGCTGATCTGGCAGTACTAACAAATGCTATTGATGAGATCCAATCTAATCTAAATACTCTAACAGCTAGGTTAACCAAGGCAGAAGATCAGATTAGTGATCTAGAAGAAAAACTGATAGAAGAAAAGGATAAGGAGGAAGCCTAGAACAAATAGCTTATAAGCCATAAAAACAGAATTAGGAAAATAAATGGCCCCATAAAATATTCCAGTGTCAGAATTATTGAGACCCCTGAGAGAGTAGAGAAAGAGAGAAGACTAGAAGACATAGTTGAACAAATTCTCCATGAAAATTTCCCTAATCTTGGGAATGGAACAAGTGTTCATGTCCTTGGCAGAAAGGACAACCCCAAGATCAAAAAGTCTAGAAAGATCTCCAGACACTTAATTGTGAAATTCATGAATCATAATTTAGACAAGAGCTTCTGAGGCAGCTAGGGGGAAGAGATTCCTTAGGTACAGAGGAAGGTCCATCAGGATAATATCAGATCAGTCCACAGAAACCTGGCAAGCCAGAAAGGGCTGACAAGACATATTCAGGGCACTAAATGAGAAGAACATGCAGCCAAGAATATTTTATCTAGCAAGGCTCACATTCAAAATAGATGGAGAGCTAGAGAACTCCCAAGACCAAAAAGGTTTAAAAGAGTATGTGATGACTAAGCTGGCAATACAAGAAATGTTAAGAGGGGTTCTATAAAAGAAGAAAGAAACCAAGAGTGACATAGAACAGAAATTTACAGAGACTATCTATAGAAACAAGGACTTCTCAGGCAACATGACATCAATAAAAACTTGTCTTTCAGTAATCACTCTCAATGTGAACAGCCTAAATGTTCCCATAAAACAGACAGGGTTACAGACTGGATAAACGACAGGACCTGTCCATATGCTGACTATAAGAGACACAACTGGAACCTAAAGATACATCCAGACTTAAAGTGAAGGGATAGAGAGCAACCTTTCATGCCAATGAGCCTCAAAAGAAAGCTGGAGTAATGATTCTCATATCAGATAAATTAGATTTTAAGCTAAAGACTGTAGTCAGAGATATAGAAGGACCTACATCATTTTTAAAGGGTCTACCCACCAAGAAGATCTAACAATTATAAATATTTATGCCCCTAGTATGGGAGCAGCCAACTACATTAGGCAACTGATAAAGTGAAGAGTCATATTGATATGAACACATTAATTGTAGGGGATCTTAGCACAGCGCTCTCAGTAATAAGTAGATCATCTAAGCAGAAAATCGATAAAGAAACAAGAGCTTTGAATGACACAATGGACCAGATGGACCTCATAAATATATAAGAACATTCCACCCTAAAACAACAGAGTACTCATTCTTCTTGAGTGCACATGAAACTTTCTCCAGAATAGACCACATACTGGGTCACAAAAGAGGGCTCAACTGTTGCCAAAATACTGAGATTATTCCTTGCATATTCTCAGACCACCATGCTTTGAAACTGGAGCTCAATTACAAGAAAACGTTTGGAAGGAATACAAACACTTAGAAGCTAAAGACCATCCTGCTCAAGAATGTTTGGATCAACCAGGAAATCAAAGATGGACTTAAAAATTCATGGGAACCAATGAGAATAAAGACACATCAGTCCATAACCTATGGGATATGGCAAAGGTAATCCTAAGGGGGAAATACATCAACATCCAAGCCTCACTCAAAAAACTGAAAAATCCCAAATACATCAATTCTCTTTACACCTTAAACAAGTGGAAAATCAACAACAAATTAAGCCAACCCCACCCATAAGAAGGGAAATAATTAAGATTAGAGCAGAAATGAATGATGTGGAAACCAGAGATACATTAGAACACATCAATGAAACTAGAAGGTGATTCTTTGAAAGAATTAATAAGATCGATAAACCACTGACCAAATTAATCCAAAAGAAGAGAGAGAGGACCCAAATTAATAAAATTATGAGTGAAAGGAGAAAAAGATCATGACTAACACCAAGAAAATAGAAATTTTCAGAAATTATCAAAAGCTATATGCCAAAAAGTTAAACAAGCTAGAAGAAATGGATGCATTCCTGGAAACCTATAAACTTCCAACACTGAAAAAGGAATTGGCAACTTGAATAGAAATTGACAGCTTGAAATTATCAACTTGAATTGAATTGACAACTTGAAAAGACCAATATCTAGCACCAAGATTGAAGCAGTGATCAAAAACCGCCCCAAAAACAAGAGCCCGGGACCTAATGGATTCCCTGGGGGAATTCTACCAAATATTCAAAGAAGAATAATATCTATTCTCCTGAAGTGGTTTCAAAAAAATAGAAACAGAAGGAAAACTTCCAGACTCTTACTATGAAGCCAGCATTACTCTGATCCACAAAACAGGCAAAGATCCCATAAAAAAGGAGAATTTCAGGCCAATATCCCTGATGAATATAGATGCCAAGATTCTCAACAAGATACTAGCTAATAGGATCCAACAGTACATTAAAAAGTTTATCCACCATGACCAGATGAAATTTATCCCTGGGATGCAACAGCGGCTCAACATTCTCAAATCAACCAATGTGATAGAACAAGTCAATAACAGAAGAGAGAAAAACCACATGGTCCTCTCAATTGATGCAGAAAAAGCATTTGACAAGATGCAACATCCATTCCTGATTAAAATGCTTCAAAATATAGGGATAGAAGAAACATTCCTCAACTTCATAAAATCTATCTGTGAAAAACCCACAGAGAAAATCATCCTCAATGGGGAAAAGCTGACAGCCTTCCCTTTGAGATCAGGAACCTGACAAGGATGCTCACTCTTGCCACTGCTATTCAACGTAGTACTAAAAGTCCTAGCAACAGCAATCAGACAACAAAAAGAAATAAAAGGTATTACAACTGGCAAAGAAGTCAAACTTTCTCTCCTCACAGATGACATGATACATTATTGGAAAACCCAAAAGACTCCACATCCAAACTACTAGAACTCATACAGCAATTCAGTAATATGACTGGATACAAAATCAACATACAGAAATCAGTTGCTTTCTTATATACTAACAATGAAAATATAGAAAGGGAAATTAGGGAATCAATTTCATTTCTTATAGCACCAAGAATCATAAGATAATTTGGAATAAACCTAACCAAAGAGGTAAAGGATCTGTACTTGAGGAACTACAGAACAGTCATGAAAGAAATTGAAGAAGATGTAAATACATGAAGGAGCATTCCATGGTCATGGATCAGAAGAATAAACATTGCTAAAATGTACTTCCTGCTCAGAGCAATCTACACTTTCAGTGTCATCCTGATCAAAATTCCATAGGCATTTTTCAAAGTGCTGGAACAAACAATCCTAAAATTTGTTTGGAACCAGAAAAGACCCCAAATTGCTAAGGCCATGTTGAAAAAGAGAAACAAAACTGGGGCCATCATGTTGCCTGATTTCATCACGTTTCTGATTACAAAGACATCATGGTACTGGCACAAAAACAGACACATAGACCAGTGGAACAGAGTAGAAAGTCCAGATATGGACCAACAGCTCTATGGTCAATAATCTTCTACAAAGCAGAAAAAAAAAAATCCAGTGGTAAAAAGACAGTCTCTTCAATGAATGGTGCCGAGAAAATTGGACAGCTATGTATAGAAGAATGAAATTCAACCATTATTTTATGGTCAAATTACAAATAAACTCAAAATGGACAAAAGACCTCAATGTGAGGCAGGAATCTATCAAAATCCTAGAGGAGAACATCGGCAATAACCTCTTCAACACCGACCACAGCAACTTCTTTCAAGATATGTCTCCAAAGGCAAAGGAAACAAAAGTGAAAATGAACTTTTGGGACTTCATCAAGATCAAAAGCTTCTGAACAGCAAAGGAAAGATCAAAACAAAGAGGCAATCCAGAGAATGGGAGAAGATATCTGCAAATGACACTACAGACAAAGGGCTGATATCCAAGATCCGTAAAGAACTCAAACTCAACACCCAAAAAACAGATAAGCTTGTCAAAAAATGGGCAGAAGACATGAACAGACATTTCTCCAAAGAAGACATACAAATAGCGAACAGACACATGAAAATATGTTCATCATCAGTAGCCATCAGGGAGATTCAAATCAAAACCACATTGAGATACTACCTTACACCAGTTAGAATGGCCAAAATTAACAAGACAAGAAACAACAAGTGTTGGAGAGGATGTGGAGAAAGGGGAACGCTCTTACACTGTTGGTGGGAATTCAAGTTGGTGCAGGCACTTTGGAAAACAGTGTGGAGATTTCTTAAGAAATTAAAAATAGTGCTGCCCTATGACCCTGCAATTGCAGTACTGGGTATTTACCTCAATATACAGATGCAGTGAAAAGAAAGGCCATATGTAAATCTCCTGCATCACACCCACTGGGATGGCTATAATAGAAATAAAGCAAAACAAACAAACAAACAAAAACCAAAACCTAGAGAACAAAAAAAAAAAAAAAAAAACACCAAAAAAACAGCTATTTACAAATGTTAGTGAGGATGTGGAGAAATCTGAACCTTTATATACTGCTGCACATAAGTAAAGTTTCTCCCTTGGAAAATAGTGTGGCATTTCTTCCAAAGTTTAAAAATATAGCAACCATATGTCACTGCAATTCTATTAAATATATATATATAGATAGATAGATAGATAGATAGATAGATGTTAGATAGATAGATAGATAGATAGATATGGACATATATTAGAATTATATATTAGATAGAATTATATTTATATATGTGTGTATATATATACATATACACCCAAGATTAATGAAGACATAAATCCACACAATAACTGCTATTATTAATGTTTATTACATTATTCATAATAGTCCCAAAGTAGAAAACAAGTAGATATCTATTAACTGATGAATTGATACATGTGTTATATTTGATGCAGTTGAATATTATTCAGTAATATAAAGGAATGAAGTAATGATACTTGTTACAACAATAACAAACTTTGGAAACATTCTAAGTGAAAGAATCTAGCCAGGAAAACACCACTTTTATTTAATTCATTTTATATGAAATATACAGAATGGGAAAATTTATAGAGATAGAAAGTAGGTTAGTGATTACCTATGCTTCAGGGATGTGGCAGTAAATGAGGAATGACTGCTAATGGATACATGTTTTCTTTATGGAGTAATGAACATATTCTAAAATTATAATGTCCAATTCTGAAAAATCATTCAATGACAAAACTTTAAATGGGTGATCTGTATGGTATATGAACTATATTTCAATATAGCCACTCTATAATTTTATAAAGCACACTTACTAATGGAAATAAAAAGTATAAGAATTATCTAAACTAGGAGTAAAATTTATATTATTATTATTATTATTATTATTATTTTGCTATGAAACACTTACTGGTGGCCCCCAACAAGGCAGCTAAAAAAATACGGTTTGTTAGGGCAATTTGTATTCTTAAGACAATGCATGTTTAATTACTTGAAGTCTCAAATTGTTTTATTATTCCCTGAAATGTCCATACAACAATATCAAAGCATATTTCTTACAAATGCAGCATCTTCCTTTAAAATAATTTATATTAACAAATGCTCACAATTAGATAAGTTCAATATTCCTTAAACATATGTTCATTTTTTGTGACTTTAATTTTTTGTTTGGATTTTATAAATTTTTCAGTCTATTTCAAGTTCTCTTTTATTATTTGAATATTCTAAAGTATTTGTAAGCAAAACTCTAATATTTTTAACAAGTATGTGATTCTGCAACAACTAATTAAACATCTGTGGACATTATGTAGGCTATACAAATTGTGATAGAAAACAGTATGAATTCTCTTAGAATTAGCCCCATGGTAGAATTAATGATTAGAAAAAAATAAATGAGCATGAGCAAAAATAAACAAAATCAGAAATTTAGAAATCTAACCACTGCATTACTTGAAGTTTGAAAATATATATTACATATATAAGTATGTGATGGCATAATCAATTAAAATATTTATGTATAATAAAGCTTACTAAAGTAGAAACAAGAAGTTTGGTGTTAAGGATAATCAGCGTTAACCTACAGGTAATTGTTTTGTATGGTTGTGCGGGACTGTAAAAATCACTAGGAAAGCTAAACTTATGGAAAATGATATTAACCAGTGTGGAAATCATGACCATTTCATAATCCATAAAAAACTGTCAAAATATAAAAATATCTTTTTTAATCTGCTATCAATGTAAAGGGAAACAAATACTGCCCTGCATCAGATTCCCCACTCAGAGGGGAGTCTGCTTCTGCCCCTACCCCTGCTCATACCCTCTCTGTTTCTCTCTTAAATAAATACATAATTTTTTTAAAAAAAACAATAGAACCCAGGGGCGCCTGGGTGGCTCAGTGGGATAAGCCGCTGCCTTCAGCTCAGGTCATGATCTCAGGGTCCTGGGATCGAGTCCCACGTCAGGCTTTCTGCTCAGCAGGGAGCCTGCTTCCCCCTCTCTCTCTGCCTGCCTCTCTGCCTACTTGTGATCTCTCTCTGTCAAATAAATAAACAAAATCTTAAAAAAAATAGAACCCATATTTATTTGATACACTGTTCTTTAAAACATTATTTTTATTTCTTTAAAAAATTCTTATCTAGGGGTGCCTGGGTGGCTCAGTGGGCTAAAGCCTCTGCCTTCAGCTCAGGTCATTGTCTCAGGGTCCTGGGATCAGGCCCCACATCAGGCTCTCTGCTCAGCGGGGAGCCTGCTTCCCCTTCTCTCTCTGCCTGCGTCTCTGCCTACTTGTGATCTTTCTCTGTCAAAATAAATAAATACAATTTAAAATAAATAAATAAACAAATAAATAATTAAAAAAATCTTATCTAGAATAGTTTGAGTAATGCTGGCCTTCTGCTTATCATATAATATTTAATATGGAGTGTCCATCTTTTCAATGACTTAGCAGATTGTCTTACTCCTTTCCAACTTTGGAACCCACATTTAATCCTTTGCACTTTAAATGTTGTGAAATATCTCTGACAGTTACTTTAAGATGAAGTGTTTTTCTGGTGTTACTTTCTCTAAAACAAATTCATCTTTTTTTGTTAAGTCATTTTTCTCATTTATGTTAGTAAGTTCACTTTTGCTATGTTCCTCTAGATTCTCTAGAAAAGCAATGATATCAACATTTCCCAAAACAGGTATTCTCTTTATAATTCCATTTATGTTTTAATTCTAATTTCTCTCTCCTAGTGTTACCACTTTTCATCTCTTTGGTGTATTTTCACTTTGTCAACTGCCAACTGAACTATCTTTTTTTTTTTTTTAAGACTTATTTATTTATTTGAGAGAGAGAATGTAAGCGGTGGGGGGGGGGAGAAGGGAGAGGGAGAGAGAGAGAATCTTCAAGGAGATTCCATGCTGAGCTCTGAGCCTTATGCAGGGCTGGATCCCAGGACCCTGAGATCATGACCTGAATGGGAAGTCACCAATCTGCTGCTTAACTGACCGAACCATGCAGGCCCCTCTGAATTATCTATTTTGTAATATGATGAGGATGGATTTACATTATGAGACAAGAAGTCAGAAAAACCTCACATTTTCTTTGTGCATGAGCCAAATAATAGTTTATACATAGAATAATCTTTGACAGACTTTGAAAGAGGTGAAGTGGTTTGTTCCTGATCATATTGCATATCTATTATCTGTGTAGTTAGTGATTCACTCATAGATTGAAACACCAAACCTTGTATCTTATGTAATTACTGACAACATACCGTGGTAAATGGAATTTGAACCATGTTATTGGGACACCAGTGTTATTTAACTAAATCATGGCAACTGAAATGTGAACATATCACAGTGTTGTTGTATTCTATATAAACCACTTGGAAACTTGGGAAAGGTTTGAGGAAATTCATTTACATAATTATTATTTTTAATGCTATTTTTCAGGCAATAATTTTTTTTAAAGATTTTATTTACTTATTTGAGAGAAAGACAGTGAGAGAGAGCATGAGAGGTGATAAGGTCAGAGGGAGAAGCAGACTCCCCATGGAGCTGGGAGCCCGATGTGGGACTCGATCCTGTGACTCCAGAATCGTGACCTGAGCTGAAGGTAGTCACTTAACCAACTGAGCCACCCAGGCACCCCCATTTATAATTATTATAAACATGGTTTTCTATTTATTTTGTTGATTGCTTGATAGAGATTTTATTGTCAAACAGAACAGAAATTGATGATTGATTCCTAAAACTCTCGGGAAACTTCCAACATGTAGGACTGAAAAGTAAGCTTGTTCAATATAACTCAATTGTCTCTTACTTTCTTATAAAATAAATATAAAATATAAAATAGATGAAGAACAATATTATTTTATAAAGTATGAAATAATTTTAAAATTAAACATAAATATATTATAAATGCTTAATATAATTAATGTAAATGGTGAACCTGTAAGAACAAGTGACAGAAATTATGCTAAGTGCTTTATAGAATATTATCATATTTAATCTTCATAACTCTTCTAAAAGGCAGGTGTTACCTTCCTCATCATACAGTTGAGAAAAGGTAGTTTGAAGCAATAGTATAAAATTTTCACAACTATAAATTTGGGATGAATATATGAACCTATTTTGTTCTAATTTAAAACCCCATACTTGTTCTGCACCAAATTTGACACAAATAATGATCTAATATTTAATTGAAGCTATATATTTATAACCATATTTGTATCTTTGCTTGATTTCTTGTATTTGCAAATTTCTTAATCTCCCTCTCTGTCTCTTTCTTTGTCTCTCTCTCTCACACTCTTTTTAAATGAGATCTAGAGTCTTGCTACTACTCAAGGTGTAAACTGAGACCTGAAAGCATGGACTTCACTTGGGGAATTCATTAGAAATTCAGAATATTAGATCCTGTCCAGAACTTAATAAAATCAAGTTGATTTTAATAAGATGACCGGGTCATATGTTTTCTGAATAAACTTTGGGAAGTAGTGATCTAGATTACCAACTACTCACTAACTGACTTTTGTTTAACATATGTTTTATTTTTTAATTGGCAATCACCTATAAATCACCTTGATAGATAAAGAAAAAAATGTTTATAAGCCAAAGAGCACTTATAATTCCGTGTCCTTTCTCCTGTCAAAAGCAACCAATATCTTGAAATAAGAACAATTCAGAACAATTCTCTTTTCCCTCCACTTCACAATTTTACTAAAGGCACACCTCTTTACCCCGTACGTCATGTCTGGCAATTAAGAAAAAATTGCTAGGCATTACAAAAGGCAAAAGGCAATATCAAAAACAAACAAACAAACAAAAACACCCAGCAATTTGGAGAACACATGGTAAATTTTCCAACCTAGATTACATTAGGCCCCAAAACAAGTTTCAGTAAATTTGAAAAGTTTGAAATTATATAAAGTGTCTTTTCTCCAGACAATAAATTCAATGAAGTTACAAGTCAGTAACAAAAGGAAACTGGAAAATTCACAAACATGTAGAAATAGTATACTCTTGAACAACCAAAAGATCAAAAAAGAAATCACAATGCAAATTAGAAAATATTTATAGGGAAATAAAAATTTAATACAACATACCAACAGTTATGAGATGCAAAGGCAGTTAATGGATGGAAATTTATACCTGCAAATATCCACATTATAAATGAGGAAAAATCTCAATCAATAACCTAATTTTACACCTTGAGTAAAGAGAAATAGAACAGCAAACTAAACTCAAAATTAGTAGAAGCAAGGAAATACTAGTGTCAACAAATAAAATAGAGGTAGAAAAATACTGTGGAGGATCACAAAACAAGATCAATGAAATTGAAAAACATTTAGCTAGAATAAATGACAAAGGAAAAAAGGGAAGACACAAATAACTAAAATCAAAGTGAAGGTGGGGATATTACTACTGTCCTTATGAAAAAAAGGATGATAAGAAAATATATGAATAATTGTACTCCAACATATTAGATCATTTGGATAAAATGGATAATTTCTAGTAACATACAAGTTACCTAATTTGCCTTAAGAGTAAACAGGATTAATAGAATAAATAGAAATTTCAATATACCTATAAAAAGTGATAACATTAAATCGAAGATCAAAAATTTCCCCAAAAATGAAAAATCCAGATGGTGTCATTGGTGAAGATTACTAAACATTGAAATAGATTAACACCAATCCTTCTCAAATTTATGTGAAAAATATAAGAGAATAAAACACTTCTTAACTCACTTCATGAGTTCAGCATTACTCTGATACCAGAAAAAGAACCACAAGAAAAAATTCCAGAACAGCATCCCCTATAATTGTTGATGCAAAAATCCTTTACAAAATACTAGCAAGCTGAATCCAATGGCTTATGACAAAGTGGGATTTATCACAGCAATGAAAAGTTGATTTAGCCTAAGAAAATCAATCAATAAAATATGACACATTTATGTGGGGGGAGGGAAGCAAAAGTAGGGAAAAAAGGAAAAAAAAATCTCAATCATTGCAGAGAAGTTAATAAATTCCAATACCCTTTCATGATTAGACACATACACTCACACTCACTCAGAAACCTGGGAATAGGGCCCCAAATAGTCAAAACAACTTTGCAAGAATATATTTAGAAGACCCTCAACCAATTTCCAAAGCTACTACAATGCTACAGTAATAACAATAATGTCTGCCCCATTGGCATAAAAATCCTTTGGAATGAAATTGAGAGTCCAGAAATAAACTATATATCTCCATCCAACTGATTTTTCACGAGTGTGAAGTCCATTGAGTCGGGAAAAACAGCCTTCACCAAAAGGTGCTGATACAAAGATTTTTCACATCCGCTGATTTTTCAGATCTGACCTACTCCATATGCAAAAACTAACTCAAAAAGATTCAAACACCTAAATATGGGATTAAAACCATAAAACTCTTAGAAGAAAACATAAAAGTAAATCTACATGACTTTAGATTTGTAATGGATTTTTAAATATACCTCCAAAAGTACGAGAAACAACAGAAAACATAGAAATCGTTATTTTTTTAAAGTGCATCAGATGGTATTTCCAGAAAGTGAAAAGATAACCTATAGCATGGAAAAATTTATCTGCAAATATATATCTGAGAAGAGCTTAATATCCAGAATATAAATATTTTCAAAGCTCCTGAAACTCAACATCAAAAAGACAAAAGGAAATTGGGGGGGAGATGAACCATGAGAGACTATGAACTCTGAAAAACAACCTGAGGTTTTTGAAGGGGTGGGGGGTGGGAGGTTGGGGGAGCCAGGTGGTGGGTATTATGGAGGGCACGCATTGCATGGAGCACTGGGTGTGGTGTAAAACTATGAATTCTGTTACTCTGAAAAGAAATGAAATGATAATAAACAGCAACAACAACTACAAAAAACTGGGCAAAGAATATGAATTTAAATTTTACCTAAGAAGTTATACAAATTGGCAATAAACACAAAATCAAAACTCTAAATAAATCAAAACAAAAATGATATCCCATTTCACATCTCTTAGGATCATAGTAGTCTGAAATATGGAAAACAAGTATTTGACAGGATATGGAGAGACTGGGGTGCTTGTGCATGGGATAGTCAGAAGGTGTAGGTCCAATGGAAAACAAGCTGGCAATAGCTCAAAAAGTTAAACATTATTTTACCACAGGATGCGGCAATACTACCCCTAGGTATATTCTTAGGAGATGCATGTGTACCAATGCTCATTACAACATTATCCATGATAGTCAAAAGGTAGACAATTAAGGGCCCTTTAACAGATGAATGAATGAACAAAATATGGTTAATACATAATATGGAATATTTTCTCATCAGAAAAAGGAATGAAGCTCTGATAAGCCTTGAAAAGCCGACATAAAGCAGACTCAAAGGACACACTGTCTGGTTCCACTTACACATAATATCTAGAATAGAGGCAGAGGGTAGATTGCAGGTCACCAGAAGTCAATAGAGGGAGGAATGTGGAATCATCACTTAATTTTTATAAGGGTTCTCATTGAAGTGATAAAAAAATGAAATAGATAGTGATACTGGTTGTACAATGTTGCAAAAGTAACTAATGCCACCGAATTATACCCTTAAAATGATTAAATGATAAATGTTATGATATATGTATTTTGCTCCATTAATTTTTTTAAAAAGAAGGCAACATTAAATCATTTTCAGATAAAATAATCTCTTATGAGATTGCAAACCAGGTAGTCTCTGGAGGACATGAACAGACATTTCTCCAAAGAAGACATCGAGATGGCCAACAGACACATGAAAAAGTGCTCCACATCATTCGGCATCAGGGAAATACAAATCAAAACCACAATGAGATATCAACTCACACCAGTCCCAATGGCTAAAATTAACAAGTCAGGAAATGACAGATGCTGGCGAGGATGCGGAGAAAGGGAAACCCTCCTACACTGTTCATGGGAATGCAAGCTGGTGCAACCGCTTTGGAAAACAGCATGGAGGTTCCTCAAAAAGTTGAAAATAGAACTACCCTATGACCCAGCAATTGCACTACTGGGTATTTACCCTAAAGATACAAAGGTAGTGATCCTAAGGGGCACGTGCACCTGAATGTTTATAGCAGCAATGTCTACAACAGCCAAACTATGGAAAGAACCTAGATGTCCATCAACAGATGAATGGATAAAGAAGATGTGGTATATATACACAATGGAATACTATGCAGCCATCAAAAGAAATAAAATCTTACCATTTGCAATGATGTGGATGGACCTAGAGGGTATCATGCTTAGTGAAATAAGTCAATC